>SJYQ01009207.1:49983-126672 GCA_006410935.1 Redunca redunca
TCAACATCACTCATTATCAGAGAAATGCAAATCAAAACCACAATGAGGTACCACTTCACACCAGTCAGAATGGCTGCGATCCAGAAGTCTGCAAGCAATAAATGCTGGAGAGGGTGTGGAGAAAAGGGAACCCTTTTACATTGTTGGTGGGAATGCAAACTAGTACAGCCACTATGGAGAACAGTGTGGAGATTCCTTAAAAAACTGCAAATAGAATTGCCTTATGACCCAGCAATCCCACTCCTGGGTATACACACCGAGGAAACCAGAATAGAAAGAGACACATGTACCCCATTGTTCATCGCAGCACTGTTTATAATAGCCAGAACATGGAAACAACCTATTCCTATTATTCTTAAGTGATGAATCCAAAAAGATACTGCTGTGATTTATGTCAAAGAGTGTTCTATATTTTCCTTTAGGAGTTTTATAGTACCCGTTCTTACATTTAGGTCTTCAATCCATTTTGAGTTTATTTTTGTGTATGGTATGAGGATGTTCTAATTTCACTATTTCACAGGTAGCTGTCCAGTTTTCCCAGCACCATTTATTGAAGAGATTGTCTTTTCTCCGTGGTATATTCTTTCCTCCTCCATTGTAGATTAATTGACTCCAAGAGCAAGGGCTTATTTCTGAACTTTCTATCTCATTTCATTGATCTCTGTGTCTTTTATTTATGTCAGTACCATAGTATATTAATCACTGCAGCTTTGTAGTATAATCTGAAGTCAGGGACTCTAACTTCTGCAGTTTTAATTTTCTTTCTCAATATTTCTTTGGCTATTCAGGGTCTCTTGTGTTTCCATGCAAATTAAAAAATTTTTTGTTGTTGTAGTACTGTGAAAAATGTCATTGGTGATTTGACAGGAATTGCACCGAATCGAAGGACTGCCTTGGGGAGTGTAGCCATTGTGACAACACTGATTTCTCCAATCCAACAATATAGTATATCTTTCCATTTGTTTGTGTTATCTTCAATCTCTTTCATCAATGTCTTATTGTTTTCAGAGTATAGGTCTTTTAACTCCCTGAGCAGATTTATTCATAGGCATTTTATTCTGTGTGATGCAATGATAAATTGGATTGTTTCCTTAATTTCTCTTTCTAATGTTTCATTGTTCAGTTCAGTTCAGTTCAGTCGTGTCCGGCTCTTTGCGACCCCATGAATTGCAGCACGCCAGGCCTCCCTATCCATTACCAACTCCCAGAGTTCACTCAAACTCATGTCCATCAAGTCAGTGATACCAATTGTTAGCATATATAAATGCAAGAGATTTCTGTATATTAATTTTGTATCCTGTAACTCCACCAAATTCATTGATGAGCTCCGGTAGTTATTTGGTAGCATCTTTAAGATACTACACAAGAGTACAGTATCATGTCATCTGAAAACTATGACAGTTTTACTTCCTCTTTTCCAATTTGGATTCCTTTTATTTCTCTGATTGCTGTGGCTAGGAATTCCAAAACTATATTGAGTAAAAGTGGTGAGAGTGAACATCCTTGTCTTGTTCCTCATCTTAGAGGAAATGCTTTCAGCTTTTCACCATTGTGTGTGACATGAGCTGTAGGTTGTCTAGCCTTTATTATCTTGAGGTAGATTCCCTCTGTGCCCACTTTCTGGAGAGTTTTTAAATCATAAATAAGTGTTTAATTTTTTCTAAAGTGTTTTGTGCATCTACTGAGATGATCATACGGTTTTTACTCTTCAATTTGTTAATGTGGTATATCATTACAGCCCCCAAACTTTTTGGCACCAGGAAGCAATTTTGTGGAAAATAATTTTTCCATGGTGGGGAAGGAAATGGCAGCCCACTCCAATATTCTTGCTGAGAGAATGCTATGGACAGAGGAGCCAGGTGTGCTACAGTCCACAGGGTTGCAAAGAGTCAAACATGACCTAGTGACTAAACAAAACAACAAAACAATTTTTCCATGGACTATAGGTTTTGGGTGATCCAAGTGAATTATGTTTATTGAGCATTTTATTTCTAATCTAATGCTGCTGCTGATCTGACAGGAAGTACTGGTCCACAGCCTGGAGGTATCACACTGATAACCTGCATATACTAAAAAATTCTTTGCATCCCTGGGATAAACCCCACTTGATCATGGTGTATGATCCTTTTCACACACTGTTGGATTCTGTTTGCTAGCATTTTGCTGAGCATTTTCACATCTATGTTCATCAGTGATGCTGGTGCTGCATCAGTGATATTGGTCTATAATTTCGATTTTTTGTGTTATCTTTGTCTTATTTTGGCATCAGGGTAACAGTGGCCTCATAGAACGAGTTTGAATGTGTTCCTTCTTCTGCAATTTTTTGAAAGCATTTCAGAAGGTAAAATTTGGTTTTCCACTATTTTTAAACTGTTTGATGACAAGTAATGTCTTATTATCTTTATATCAGCACCTCTGACATCATGCATGTCCCACAGTCAGAACTACAGCAATAACAAGGATGAGAGTCAACACTGGAAGCTTACTACAGAAGTATCTGGCACTGTTTTAAGTGTACTATTTTATGTATTGTTCAATTTTCACAGCTTAAGGTACTATTTATTAATCTAATTTTACACATGAGAAATCTGAGGCTCAGAGAGTCAATATCTGTTGCTGAAAAAGTGAATGGCATGGGCAGAACATAATTTTGGATACAAAGAGAATTGACACAGTCCAAATTCTGGTTTTTACACACTGTGCCCCCTTGGGAAATTCATTTACTTGTTCTGAACCACAGTTTGCTCCTATGTAAAATAGAGGTCATGTTTACCGCACTGTGCTGCTGTGAAGATTCAGTGTGACAATACCTGGAAGGACCCCAGCAGTTCTCAAACTCTGGTTATTAGAATCACCTGGGGAAACCTGGAGCACTTTCCTTCCATCTATCAGAATCCACCTAGAAGGCTTCTCAGATATTTCTTTGGTTTCTCCACCAGCCAAGAGAAGGGTGGGTATTATTAATAATTTACAAAAGTAAAACATCAATCGGCGGCACATGTCAGCAACTAGACTATCCTTTTCTTCTTGTCCCTCTCCCCTTAACTGTTATATTCTACCCACTCCTTCAGTCAGTTAGAGCAGCAAGAAACCGCACCAGCCAAAGCAGCAATTGGGAAAGTGGCAGGCCTAGAAGACAGGGGTATAGTTTTTATTCAGCTTATCGATTCCAACAACTAAACTGCAGAGTAACTCAAAACTGACAAATATCTTCAAAGGGGATAAAACTATAATTAGTCTTACAAAGAAGAAACCATTCAGTAGAATATTGGTTTATAGAAAACAATACTTTCCTAGGCAGTGATTAAACAGGATTCCAATAAACTAATAGGCAGAAAACAATTATGTTAAAAATTATGCTAATATTAATTTTATTTCCCTGTTCAAATTTCTGAAGAGTTAATTGCTTTTTTATTTCAGAAAATTTTGAACATTTATAATCTTCAAGAAGCCCAAACTCCCCAGAACAACTCCAAGAGAATTTAACAGCAAGAACTGAAATGGCTATAGCATGTACCTTTCAAATTAATTAATTTATAAATACTATTCAACTATTTGAGCAAATAATTTTAAGAAAGTAAAAAGAATTAAAGTTAACTTTAAATTTCTGGAGAGTCATGAAATCAAAGCTCTATTATCTAGGACTTTACCAACAAGAAAACACTAAAAGTTGGTATTTTTGATATTCCTCAATATATATCTTCAAACTAGTTGCCACTATCCATAATAAAAGAGGCTTAATGATTTCAACCATAATGAATACACAGTAGTCAATCTTTCCTAAGAGATGTTTCTCTCTTTAGAAAACTATGATAATTAACACAAATTAATTGAACCAATATTTTTTGAACTCCAAACCTGAGCTGGGGCATATGCAAAGAATAACTATGATATTAACTAGTATTTATGTGTAAGTACTACAAACATTAGACTAGATTTTAAATTCTTTGAGTAAAAGAGGGAAGTAAAATTCATCTGAAGCCCAACACATAGAGCTATAATACACATATACTATGCTTCATGCTGAAATTATATTCGTTAAGTTAATCAATTAATATGTGAATAAAAGGGGAGGCATAGTTGCAAGGAAAATGGATGACCCACAGGATATCTTCTCAACCAGAGGATGAAACAAAGCCCCTGGGACAAAAACATAATTATTTTGGTATAGAGTGGCTGAACCTGATAAGCCCTGAGAGAATATTCTGGATCTGGAAAACCATTGACAGTATGGTGAGCAATCCTACCTTCCGACACACATACAATTATGGGACACTAAAGATGTGCGTACACAGATAACATGTAACATCATGTTGTCTCTTCCTACCCCCATCCACCCACATAAACAAAACTTGTAGGCTGCTGAGCATGTAGGTCACAGAACAAAAACACAATATGCTCTAATGTGAAGATATGAAAATATGATGGTTTAAAAGACCCTGATGCTGGGAATGACTGAAGGAGGAGAAGGGGATGACAGAGGATAAGATGGTTGGATGGCATCATCGACTCAATGGACATGAGTTTGAGGCTCCAGGAGTTGGTGATGGACAGAGAGGCCTAGCATGCTGCAGTCCATGGCGTTGCAAAGAGTTGGACATTACTGAGTGACTGAACTAAACTGAAGAATGTTATAAAACTTAAAGTCATAATTATAATTCAATGACCTGTTTTCTTCTTTGCCTGGAGGCACTCTGAGAGTAGATACTAAGACCATGTCTCTCTGTGTTCAAGATCTTACCCCAGATCTGGACCATGGAAATACAAGTAGGTTATGAATATTACCTAAATGAATGAAGAGAGAATCAATCCTTTTAGCATAGTAAGAGCCATGTGTTAAACTTCTCGCCAATGTGACTGTAAGATTTTATTTTTTAAAGGAGGGAAGTTTACATGAGGATGCAGGAGGGGGAGAGGAGGGTGGGATGAACTGGGAGATTGGATTGACATAAATACACTACCATGAGTAAAAGCAGACAGCTAGTGGGAACCAAGCAGAGGGAGTTCAACTAGGAGTTCTGCGATGCCCTAAAGGGGTAGGATTGGGGTGGTGGTAGTGCTGAAGGGCAGAGATGTTCAAGAGGGAGGGGATACATGTATATATGCATTCACTTCTTGGACAGCAGAAACTAACACAATACTATAAAGCAGTTTACTCCAATAAAAAAATAATAAATGAAAAAAAGTAAACCAGCCCATTTTAAGAGGTAGAAGATAAATAAATGAACAAAAACAGATTAAGCAGAAGGTCAGACTAAGGGGAGAAGGAATCCTGGGAGGTCAGACAGTTCCTAAAAATACCCTGATTAAAAGCTTAAAGGCTATCATGCACTTTCACCAAAATATAGTCTGTGAAAAGCAGTGATTGACAAATCCAGGTTTAGAATAAGGAAATGGATTGATTCTTCATAAATAAATATATAATGTATTCTTTGTACTTTCACTCACCAACAGCTTTAAAATTTTTCCTTTTTTACGATAAAAAAAAGTCTGTCTTTACATGCATTTCACATATAAGACACTCATACATTTCCAAGACGTCAAGTAAAGAACATGAAAAAACGGACTAATGCCTTCCTAGGTATATGTGCATTCACATCTATCCAGGCATCAGATTTTTATCCTGAAAATCTCCTCAAAAAAATGAGTTTGTAAAAAGCAGAAGCAGAAAAAAATGTCATTGAGATCAAAAGAGGGGAGAAAACCTTTGCCCAGTATAATACCTGAACTTGACCACATCTTTCACCCAGGCATTTTTTTCCCAGCTTTAATGAGACATAAATGCCATATAAATTATGTACATTTATTGATTTGATATATTTATATATTGCAAAATGTTTATCACAGTAGGATTAGCTACCATGTCCATCATGTCATATATTCACCATTTCTTTCTTGTGATGACAATATTTAAAATCTATTCTCTTAGCAAATTATGACACTCTGTGTTGTTCATAAAATAATCTCATCTAATTATTTTACTTTCTTCAAGGATATATTTCATTTGCTGACTTTTCTAGCAAAGTTGTAATTTACACATGCAGTTCAAAAAGCATGTATCTCTTACTCATTTTAGTGTGAAGCAAGATTAATGAAGGATAGTCAGTCCATAGTCTCCTGAAGAGAGACTTTACACTTCAAAGTGTTTATAAGAACAGGGGATTCAGTTAAATAAAATACAGTCAGAAATGCAGTCATAATGAAAAAAACAGACTAGAACTTCTTATATTCCTTTTTTCCTTCAAGTAAGTGGTCACCAAGTAGGAATTCCACACATACTAGATGCCTTAACCATTCATTAAACAGTATTATCACACTGCTATAAAATGCTGACCCCACTTAAGAATCTGGCTGGTCAGTGATTTCATCATTTCATCAAGCATGTGAAGGCTATTATCTTCAAGCTGAATGTTGCTATGCAAGGTGGTTACACAAATATTGTTTGCTTAAAAGTAGTATTATCTGGAAAAAGAAGTCTAATCTTTAGCCAAAATAATGTAAATCATTTCCCAAGATATCTCACAAAGCAGCCTAGACTTCTGGCAAACCCCCTATGAGAATGTAGAAACAAGTATCCTTTGAAGGGAAACTACAGATTGATTAATATACTGAAAGCTACGCACATAACCACCTTCTAAAAACAGGATCACATTGCCATGCTAATAACTTCCTTTTGGCGAGTTAGTTGTTTAAGCTTCCCACTAATCAAATTTTCTAGGGTAATTACCAACAAGAGATGAATTCAATTTTTTTAAAAAAGAATAATGAAAGACATGAAAAGTTTTCCTAATTTACTACACAATGCAAGATCAGTCTGCCAGAGAAACTGCCATATTATACCTCCTTATAATATGTGTTTATGCGTGTGTGTGTGTGTGTGTGTATAGATTCCCACTCTAAGACTTTAAATCAACCTATATTTTTCACAATCCATGCTACACAGACATTCCCAGTATCTCTTTTAATTCACAAATAAATATAAAGTGATCCTTTGTAATCAGAGTTCCAAGTAATACTTATTCATAACTACACACTATTTTGGTTACAGAAAATACTAATATTCTATAGGGGTTTTCCTAATCAAACCTATGGGCACTTAGCAGACAGCAAAAAAGACACTAAAATGCAAATCCTAAAAGCAAGTTTAACAAAATGCTGTTGATATCAAATTTTTAAAAGCCATCAATTTGGCGGCCTCATACTGATTTCTTATTTAGCAAAATAATGAGAGTGATGGCAGAATCCTAATGCTTCCCCACACAGAGCTCTTCTGGGGCATCCAGGCACTCTGCTAACAAGCCAGCGGCTCTGGCTCCCTCGTTTACACGGGGACACCAGTGAGCAGGGAAGGACGGCAGAACACAAAGAGAAAATAACTTGGGGCCTCGGGCAGTTACCCAGGTGATGGAAAAGAGCCAAAATGAAAAACCTGTGGTCGCTAAGCAGCAGCAAAGGCAGAAGAGAGATTCCCTCCAGCTTCGCAGCAGCATAAGCTCAGATTCATGGAATCACAGCACACCCTGGTGACAAGAATGGGCTACTTCCAGCTGCCCTGATTAAAGTCACTGGAGCACCACCAAAACAGGGAGTAGAGTCAGCCAACTAAACTTGTTTGTATCTTCCTGAGAAGAACCAAAATCACACAGTATTCTCGCCTGGAGGATCCCATGGACAGAGGAGCCTGGAGGGCTCAGTCCATAGGGTCGCAAAGAGTCGGACACAACTGAAGCGACTCAGCACGGCAAGCACAGGCTCAGCTGCACTTCTAAGAAAATGAAAACCAAGAGAGTTTATACAAATCAAGTGCTAATGTTATCCTCAAAGCATCTGTTTTACTCACTTCCCAGCAGTGTAAACTCAGGCAAGTTTTGGATTGTTTGTGCCTTAATTTCACATTAGAGAGTTTTTTAAATGTTCACCTTATACAGCAGCCGTAAGAATCAAATCAAATAAAGTATTTGTAATATGCTTCAAACAGGACCTGGCACAAAGAAAGCACTGTATGTAATTCATTTATTTACTACTTATTTATGTGAATTAATACAATTAACATAGAGATAGGATTTAAGCTGAAAAGGAACTATTATTTTAAGAGCTACAACATACTGAGCGCTTGCTATGTGCCTCCACTGTGCTCTTTACATGCTTTCTCCCCTTTAATGTTTATAACAAAACTCTCATATTTAGATGAGGGAAGGCAAACGTGGAGCCCAAAACACAAGTATTTTGTAGACGGCAGAGCCAGGATTCAAACTTAGGTGTTTCTGACTCAAAATCTATGCTCCTCGGCACTCCCACAGAGAAAAGTAACTGTATCCAAAACTAACTCTACCTGTTTTATGGATGAGGAAACTGAAGCCTCTTAGCTAAAGCCCCACAGCTGACTGGTAGGGAAATGAGGAATTAACGGTATGGAGGACTAGCGTGCTGCGATTCATGGGGTCGGAAAGAGTTGGGCATGACTGAGCGACTGAACTGAACTGAACTGAACTAGCTACTACAAGCAAACACCTCTTTTCTAAATTACTAAATAGTGTACAATTCTATTGCTGCAGGGAATGGTTTCATGAATCACCCAGGATTACAGCTCATCTAAAGATATCTGCTCTATCCTGGCTATACATCCAGGTATATGCTACAGCTGGAGGAGGAAATGGCAACCCACTCCAGTACTCTTGCCTGGAAAATCCCATGGACAGGGGAGCCTGGTAGGCTATAGTCCATGGGGTTGGGAAGAATCCGACACGACTGACCGACTTCACTTTCACTTTTCACTTTCATTCATTGGAGACAGAAATGGCAACCCACTCCAGTGTTCTTGCCTGGAGACTCCCAGGGACGGAGGGGCCCCCTGCCATCTAGGGGGTCGCAAAGAGTCAGATACGACTGAAGCAACTTAGCAGCAGCAGCAGCAGTGTGCTACAGCAAATTAGGAACTAGAAGACTTTTTTTTCCTTGGGTGGCAGAAGGCAGGAAGGAAGGGTATCCTGGATAAGTCTGTACTATGATCAACTGATTCATCACAATAAATACCAAGTCTAGTGCCAAAGCAAGTGGTAAATTTCAACTTTGTTTCCCCAGCATAGAAGGGAAGATCCATAAGGAGGTCTGGGTAGGTACACAAGCCCACCAACTGGCACTCTTGGCCAACATCACTGATGACCAGTTCAAAACCAAAGACATCTGTGGCAGGTGCATTCTCCCTGAGTAAGCCCAGGCTCGACACCAAAAGAAAAACCAGGCAGATCTACCACCCACACGTGCTGCCTGGGAGTTACCCGGCAGCAGCTGTGGCCGAGGTACATACAAGCTATATCCTACCACTCTGCCATGAAAACGTTGGTATTTTAACATTAAGGGCAAAAAGATGTGGGTATGTATAATGAAAATAACAGGTGCATCTGCAAGATGTGTAACAATTAGCTCAGTGCCCTCACCCCTATATGAAAACTGATCAAGCTCCAAGTTGTATAAATCAAACTAAATCAAAGGTTGTGCTCAGAGTTAAAAGACAAACAGAACTAGATTTAAATTCTAAACTTGTTCTTGAATCATAGTCTTGCCATATACTACCTATGCAACCCCTAGCAAGTCACTTAGCTTTTCTGAGCCTCACTTTCCTTCCCTATAAAATGGAGGTAGTATCTACCACATGTGTTCACTGAAGGCAGTGCTTCACCAACTATGGTCCCTGGACCCGCAGCACTCGCTTCATCTGGAAATTTGTTAGAAAGGCAAATACAGACCAACTGATTCTGAAACTCAGAGGCTGGGGTCCAGCAAATTATGTTTGGCCTTCCAGGTGATTCTGATGCTCAGATTTTAAACCACTGCACTATGGATCATGTGTGTTATTACATGTTGAGTGTCACCGTGTGTGCTATGTACTAAGGACCTAATTAATTTCAAAAACAAATGTCTGCACCAACATACCTCCCACCTTCTCCCTTTACACTGTTCCCTCCAGAAATGCTCTCCCCATTTTTCTAAACCTTCCCATTCTTTAAGAATGTAATCCCATCTGCCTGTGAAATTCTTTTCTGATCATAATATTTCTCCACTCCCCACCTGTAGCTTTTATTATCTAGACCTGTTCTGCCCCATACTGTAGCCAAGAGCCACATAGAGCTATTGAGCACTTAAAATACAGCTAGTCTGAACTGAGACGTTCTGTGACATAAACACTGGATTTCAAAGTCTTGGTGTAAAAAACTAATAGTAATATCTTAATTTTGTGTTGATCACATGTTGAAATGAGAATATGTTGACTATTCTGAGTTAATAAAATACATTATTAAAATTAATTTACCTGTTTTTACCTTTTAATGTAGCAACTAGAAAATTTTAACTTATATACATGACTCTCATATTTCTAATGAACAATACTGGTCCTAAGTTAGACCATTCATCTGTCAAAGACAAACTCCTTAGGTTTTTCAATTTTTCACTTCTTTGTTGCACTTCAGGATTGTGTAATAGTTAAGAACTCATCTAGAATAAGATCACTCGAGTTCAAATCCTGGCTGCACTAGTGCTTACCTTTTTATTCAACTATAACACAGCAGTAATAACTGTACTATCTTTACAGATTTGTTGTGAGGGTTAAATGAAATAATATATGTAAGATGACCATGCCATGTTCATAATAAATGCTCGATAAAATGGAATATTATTATTATTCTAGATACAGTGTAACCATGAAATCATTTTATTCAGACAAGGATGAACAGGAAGATGATAGGAGACATAGACAAGAATAGTTCTAGAGTTGCCTCATAAGAATCTTTTTCATTGTTTGAAAAATTATATAAATTGGAAAGCACTAGCTGTTAGTTGCATTACAGAGTTATTTTGGAAGTTAAATATTTATTCATATAAACTACTCTGAAGGAAATAAGTATTGAGTTTAGACTCTGAGATTCTGTGGAGGCATGGAAACAGCCGTATCTCCATGTGGATTAATACTGAAGGTTCATGTTAAGTAATTTGAACGCAGGACTGGCACCATAATTTGTGAGACTCAGTGCAAAATAAAAATAATAGCTTTAAATAAATTCTTAAGAATTTCAAGATGGCAACAGCAAAGCAATAAACCAAGGATGGGGCCCTTCTTAACACAGGCCTTGTGAAGGCAACCCCATCATGATATTTGTAGACATTTAAGCAATGGAGAATATTTTTCTTCTTCAAATAAAGTTGACAAGTCATTTCTTTAAAAAAAAAAAATTTTTTTTTTGGCCACACACCATGGCATGTGGGATCTTAGTGCCCAGACCAGGGATCAAGCCCTTGCCCCCTGCATTAGAAGCACAGTTTTAACCACTGGACCATCAGGGAAGTCCAACACATCACCTCTTCCCTTTTTTCATTCATTAAATGAAAGCTTATTGAATGTGTTTTATACAATGTCCTGCTTGGTTTTGTGGATATGAAAAAACAGAACCAGGTCTTTCTCTTCAGAGACCTAACAATCTAATGGACAAAAAAGACTTAAAAACTAATAGTCATTACTTATAAATATCATACTAGTTAGTCTTACTTAAGGTAAGACTAATTAGTCCTACCTTACTAGTTAGTCTTAGAGATACACAACAAAAACACACAGGCACTCTATTCATACTTAGTCAAACAAATGGAACCAAAATGCCATAAATTTCTTAGCTAAGCAAAAATTCATAAGTTTTCTAAAATATATATTATATATACTATATGTGTGTGTGTGTGTGTGTGCGCGCGTGCACGTGCGTGTACAAAAGCTTTGCTACTACACTTGATAAAGCCTTGATAAAATCACTGCAGATGGTGACTGCAGCCATGAAATTAAAAGACACCTACTGCTTGGAAGGAAAGTTATGACCAACCTAGACAGCATATTAAAAAGCAGAGATATTACTTTGCCAACAAAAGTTCCATCTAGTCAAGGTTACGGTTTTTCCAGTGGTCATGTATGGATGTGAGAATTGGATTGTGAAGAAAGCTGAGTGCCGAAGAATTGATGCTTTTGAACTGTGGTGTTGGAGAAGACTCCTGAGAGTCCCTTGGACTGCAAGGAGATCCAACCAGTCCATTCTAAAGGAGATCAGTCCTGGGTGTTTTTTGGAAGGAATGATGCTAAGGCTGAAACTCCAATTCTTTGGCCACCTCATGTGAAGAGTTGACTCACTGGAAAAGACTCTGATGATGGGAGGGATTGGGGGCAGGAGGAGAAGAGGACGACAGAGGATGAGATGGATGGATGGCATCACCGACTCGATGGACATGAGTTTGAGTGAACTCTGGAAGTTGGTGATGGACAGGGAGGCCTGGCATGCTGCCATTCATGGGGTCGCAAAGAGTCAGACACAACTGAGTGACTGAATTGAACTGAGAAAGCAAATCAAAAAAAAAGAGATGAAGAAATTGGAAAATATAAACTAAATGAAATGGGAGCACTGAGAACTTGAAAATACATGGGTCATTTTCAAACATCTTTTGAAACTGATTTCTAGCATAATTCTACAGGGATAAGAGAACAGACTCTATGATTTCAATAACTTTAGACCATGAAATGTTGCACCTTCTTATATGTCCCTGGACATGTGCCAGTGTCTCCTGGTTTACAGTCCTTAAATGGTGGAAGAGGAGAAGGATCTCTATGGAGTATGTTCTATACTATCTGAGTCACCAGGGACATCTTTTATAAGAACACTAATCCCATTTATGAAGACTTCACCCTCAGGACCTAAGTACCTCCCAAAGGCTCCAATTCCTAATACCATCATCTTTGGGGGTGGAATTTTAACATATGAATGTTAGAGACATATAAGCATTCAGACAAAGCAAAAGGTAAATATAAATATATACTATATTTTGAAACAGTAACCAGAAAGAAAAAGTTCCCTGGATAATTTCATTGCTTTCTCTTTAAGAAAGGGAAATTTTTTTTCTATTAAAAACAAAAAAGGAAGTATTTGATGTGCTCAATAAGAAGTCATTTATGATAATATAGGAAGGGAATATAAATATCATGTTAATGTCCATGATTTATGTTATTATTGGATTTGAGTGGAATATTACCCCTAATTCTATGGTTTATATTGAAATAAAACTTGCGAACAATTTTTAAGATGATATAAGAGGGCATATTATTGCTTTGTGTTTTGGGTACTGTTTCAGTTCAGTTCAGTTGATCAGTCGTGTCTGACTCTTTGCGATCCCATGAATCGCAGCACGCCAGGCCTCCCTGTCCATCACCAACTCCTGGAGTTCACTCAAACTCACGTCCATCGAGTCGGTGATGCCATCCAGCCATCTCATCCTCTGTCGTCCCCTTTTTAAGGCCCTTTAAATACTGCTGAGAAGCTTGAGGCTTTATGTTCTGAGATAAACATAACACATAAACCATGCAAAAGATAACATTTAAACAAATCTGTGAAGGGATAAACAACGTATTTTGTAACAGCTTTAGAGTATACTATTTCATGTATACGGAAAATCAAGAGTAAGTCTTGAATTACTAAGGAAAATTTCTGTCATTGATAAAATTTTAAATTTGGTGGGATTCAATGAAATACAAATACTCTGGAATGATCCATGCCGAATGGTTTGCCATTTACTATGATTTTGACCATTGCTAGGCAACCTCTGTCCTCCTTGTAGTGTTTCTTCACAATATCAATATGCATTTACTATGTTAAAGGAAAGACTATCATTTCTATCATAATAGTTATAAATGATGTGTAAATGATAAACATGTTTCTATAGAGATATTTTTCCTCTTACTAGTTCTATCAACAAACGTCTAATGAGTATACCCGTGAGAACATTCCCAAACCAATATTTTTATTCCCCGATAATTTATTCTAAAATTTTAGTTTTGTGTTTACATTTATGATTCACTCACTTCTATTTTTGCATGTGGTGTAGAGATAAATCAGTGAAGTTTCTTTTCTGCACATCAGTTCAGTTTAGTCACTCAGTCGTGTTCAACTCTACAACCCCATCGACTGAAGCAGCCCAGGCCTCCCTGTCCATCATCAACTCCCAGAGCTTGCTCAAACTCATGCCCATTGAGTCGGTGATGCCATCCAACCATCTCATCCTCTGTTTTCCCCTTCTCTTCCTGCCTTCAATCTTTCCCAGCATCAGGGTCTTTTCCAGTGAGTCAGTTCTTCCCATTGGGTGGCCAAAGTATTGGAGTTTCAGCTTCCTCATCAGTCTTTCCAATGAATATTCAGGACTGATTTCTTTTAGGATGGACAGGTTGGATCTCCTTGCTATCCAAGGGTCTCTCAAGAGTCTTCTCCAACACCACAGCTCAAAAGCATCAATGCTCAGTGCTCAGCCTTCTTTATGGTCCGACTCTCACATCCATACATGACTCGTGGAAATATCTTAGCTTTGACTAGATGGACCTTTGTCGGCAATGTCTCTGCTTTTTAATATGCTATCATATTTATCATAGCTTTTATCATAGCTTTATCACAGGTTTATCATAGCTTTTCTTCCAAGGAGCAAGCGTCTTTTAATTTCACAGCTGCAGTCACCATCTGCAGTGATTTTAGAGCCCAAGAAAATAAAGTCTCTCACTGTTTCCATTGTTACCCCATCCATTTGTCATGAAGTGATGGGACCGGATGCCATGATCTTAGTTTTTTGAACGTTGAGTTTTAAGCTAACTTTTTCATTCTCCTCTTTCACTCTCTTCAAGAGGCTCTTTAGTTCCCTTTTGCACATAAATGACAAATTATTCAAGTGCCACTTGTTGAAAAGACTATTCTATTTTGCCACCAAATAGCCTAGATATTTTTGACAAAATCAATTTTCCATACTACATGTGAGACTATTTCTGGACCCTCTCTTCTGTTCCATTGATTTATGCTTGATCCTAATGATCTGTGTGTCTGTTTTGACCAATAACAAACTGTTCATTATCATGGATCAATTTTAAGTTTGGGAATCATGTAGTACAAGTCCTCCAAATTTTTTCTTTTTTAAAACCTTATTTGGCTATTCTAGGACCACTGCATTTCCACATAGGTTTTAGAATTACCTCATCAATTTCTATAAGAAAGTCAGCAAGGATTTTGCCTGGAACTATGTGGAACCTATGAATCAATTTCCAGAGAGCTGACACTTAGCAATATTTAGTCTTCTAGCCCATGGGCATAGGATATCTCCCCATTTATTCAGGTCTTTAAATTTTTCTTCAGCATTGTTTTGCAATTTTCAGTGAATCAGTCTTTTGCATATTTTGCTAAATTTATTTCTAAGTATATCATATTTTTGATGCTACTATAAATGGTACATTTTAAGCTCAATTTCCAAGTGTTTGTTGATAGTATATAGAAATATAATTGACTTCTCTGTATTGATCTTGCATCCTGAGATATTTCTAAACTCACTTATTAATCCTAACAGCATTTTTAAATAGAATTCTTAAGAGTTTTCCACATAGGTAATTACGTCATTTGAGGATAAAGACCATTTTATGCATTCCTTTCTGCTCGGCCTTTTCTTTTTCTTGCTTTTCTGCACTAAATAGGGACAGAAAAATGTTGAACGGAAATGATGAGAATGGACTTTCTTACCTTGTTCCCAACATAGGGAAAAGTATTCAGTCTCTCTATTAAATACGATATTAGCTGAAGGGTTTTCAAAGATGTCCCCAGTACTAAAAGAAAGTTCACTTCTAATATTCTAAGAATCTTTATCAAGAATGGATAATAATTTTTGTCAAACACTTCTGCATCTATTGAAATACATGATGTTTTCATTTTCAGCCTGACAAAATAATTACATTCATTGATTTTCAATTTTTAACCAAACTTAAATTCTGCTAAGTCATGAAATATTATCACTATTATATATTTCTGAATTTCAGATGCTAAAATTTTATAGAAAAATTGTGTTTATAGGCCTATAATGCATAGTGATATACAGTTGTCTTATAATGTCTTTTGCATCAGGTTTGAAGATAACTAATGATGTTTATAAATCATGCAAATCACAAAATTATATCTTTCTTATAGTAAAAATGAAGATAACTCATGAATGATGCAAATTACACAGTAAATAGGAATTTACATTACATATTGACTTTTCAAAAGAGAGCTGTATAAAAGCATGAAATGATAATACATTAAATACAATTACTTTAAAAAGAATTCCCCCTTTTAGAAGCTGTTCACAACTTTTTTGCCATTATCAGGAATTTTGCATTTCTACTATATTAATACTTGATGAAAACAGTTTCATGGCTATAAATTTAAAGTGGATTCTCTTCTGTTATAGCATGGAGGTAATCTGAAAATCCCACTCATTGATATGAATTTGTGTCATTCTCTTTATAAATGGACTTCCCTGGTGGCTCACATGGTAAAGCATCTGCCTACAATGAGGGTTCAATCACTGGGTCAGGAAGATCTCCTGGAGAAGGAAATGGCAACACACTCCAGTATTCTTGCCTGGAAAAATCCCATGGACATAGGAGCCTGGTAGGCTACAGTCCATGGGGTCAAAAAGAGTTGGACACGAGCGACTTCACTTTCTTTTCTTTATAAATGAGAAAGAGGTTAATGATGACCAGACTCAAGTTAAATATAACTGAATATATTAGAATCCTGTTATATTCCAAGTAGTGCGAATATACTGCTGCTTCTGAAACAGCATGTTTCTCTCTGTGAAATAGTAAGATCAAAGTACTTAGAAAATAACATAATCTCTTTAGCAATTTCCAAACTGCACTGAAAGTAGACAGTCCATTTTCAGAGTGCTAGAGTCAGAAAAGTGAAGTTCACATTAACATGTAAGATTCTGTCAAGGAAGGCTGACTGTGGCTTGATACAAAATAGGCTGCCAATTACCACTGAGATAGAATCACGAATAAATGGTAAATTCAGAAAACTTCACAGCAAACATTGAGTTCCCCAGGAAGTAGACCAAGAGACGTTAGTTAAGAAGTACCTCTAGGATCAAATCTATGGAAAGAGAGGGGAATGAAGCAGGTTTGGCCAGAGGGAAAAATGAAATCACAATACAGGTCTAGTGTCGGCCTTGACTGATGCCACGGGAAACTGGAGCTGGGACGGCCCTGCAGAGGCGTCCTCAGTTGGGCTAGAATGGTCAGACCTTTATACTTCTTGTGGCAATCAGCCACTGACTGTGGGCCACCCTGGGAAAGAGGCTCACCTTAGTTGAGCCAGCTCCTGGCCACAGACGTGGTCCCACAAGGGACTGCGAGATATGGGTTGTCTGCCCACTACACTCCCAGAGGCTGGGGCAACAAGCCCTCAAGGAAGGGAGACCTGGGTGGCACCTAACAGTATCTACCACATTAGGAAAAGCATTTATGAAAAGGAAGAAAAATTTTAAACCATGCCAGAAACTTTGTCTAATATGTGCTACATTTCAAAGTTTACATGACTTTATTCAGCTCTCTATACAAACGTGATCCCTCCAGAACTTTCCCTGACCAATCTCTCTAAGATGGACTTCTTTAATGTGTTACATTGTTTCATGGTGTTTATTACTACCTGACATCTTAATATATACATTTATTTGTTTATTGGGTGTTATCTGTCACTCCCACTGGAATATAACTTACAAGAGGGAGTAACTTTGTCTTGTTTACCACTGATCCCCAGTGTCTAGAAAAATGCAGGAAAAATAACATATTCACAAATAATCAGTTCACTTAATCTTTTACTTATAATCACTGATACCTCATCAACTATACTGCAGTTGAATTGGACAGCAAGGGCCATAACTTGACCTAGGTTCCTGATGAGAAAACTGCATGTGCGCATGTGTGGTCAGTCACTAAGTCGAGTCTAACTCTGAGATGGTATGGACTGTAGCCTGCCAGGCTATCCTGTCCATGGGATTCTCCCAGCAGCGATGCTGGAGTAGGTTGCCATTTCCTCCTCCAGGGTGTCTTCCCAACTCAGGGATCGAACCCTTGTCTCCTGAGTCTCCTGCATTGCAGGCAAGTTCTTTATTGCTGAGCCACTAGGAAAGACCAAAGATGAGAGATGTAAAACATACAATTAAGATGATTAAGGTAAGTGATTATGATGGTTAATTTTATATCTCAATTTGACTGGGCCACAAGATACCCAGGTATTTGGTCAAACAATATTCTGGGTGTTATTATGAGGATGTTTTTGGATGAGTTTAACATTTAAATCCACCATTCCTGGCCCTCAATGTGAGTGGGTCTCATGCAATCAGTTGAAGGTATGAATAGAACAAAAAGGCTGACCCTCCTCTGGATAAGGGAATTCCTTTTCCCTGAATGCCTTTGAGCTACAACTTCAATTTTTTTCTTGCCTTTTGGCTCAAACTTAAATACCAGGTTTTCCTAGGTCTTGAACCTTGTAGCCTTTAGACTAGAGCTACACACCATTGGCTCTATTGGTTCTTAGGCCTTCGAACTTAGACTGGAAATCCACTATCAGCTTTCCTAGGTCTTGATCTTGCCGACTGCAAATCTTAGAATCTGTCAGCTCCATAACGGTGTGAACCAATGACATAGTTCATTCAGACTGGTATAACAAAATATCAGCTGTTTGGTTATAAGTAACAAAAACTTACTTCTGACAGTTCTGAAGGTTGGCAAGTTCAAGAGCAAGATGCTAGTACAGTCATTTTCTCATGAAGGCCGTCTTTCCTGCCCCCAGCCGGCACCGCCTCTCAGTCCTCGTATGGTAGGAAAAGTTAGAGAGCTCTCTCAGTTCAGTCACTCAGTCGTGTCCCATGCTTTACAACCCCATGGACTGCAGCACACCAGGCCTCCCTGTCCATCACCAACTCCCAGAGTTTGCTCAAACTCATGTCCATCTAATCGATGATGCCATCCAACCATCTTATCCTCTGTTGTCCTCTTGTCCTCCTGCCTTCAATTTTGCCCAGCATCAGGGTCTTTTCAAATGAGTCAGCTCTTCACATCAGGTAGCCAAAGTACTGGAGTTTCAGCTACAGCAACAGCCCTTCCAATGAATATTTAGGACTGATTTCCTTTAGGATTGACTGGTTGGATCTCCTTGCAGTCCAAGAGACTCTCAAGAGTCTTCTTCAACACCACAGTTCAAAAGCATCAATTCTTTGGAGCTCAGCTTTCTTTATAGTGCAACTCTCACATCCATACATGACTTTATATGGAAAAACCATATCTTTGACTAGAAAGACCTTTGTTGGCAGGTTAAGGTCTCTGCTTTTTAATATGCTGTCTAGATTGGTCATAACTTTTCTTCCAAGGAGTAAGCATCTTTTAATTTCATGGCTGCAGTCACCATCTGCAGTGATTTTGACGTCCAGAAAAATAAAGTCTATCACTGTTTCCAATATTTCCCCATCTATTCACCAGAAAGTGATGGGACCGGATGCCATGATCTTCGTTTTTGGAATGTTGAGTTTTAAACCATCTTTTTTACTCTCCTCTTTCACTTTCATCAAGAGGCTCTTCAGTTCTTCAGTCTCTGCCATAAGGGTGGTGTCATCTGCATATCTGAGGTTATTGATACTTCTCCTGGCAATCTTGATTCCAGCTTGTGCTTCTTCCAGCCCAGCGTTTCTCATGATGTATTTTGCATATAAGTTAAATAAGCAGGATGACAATATACAGCCTTGACGTATTCCTTTTCCTGTCTGGAACCAGTCTGTTGTTCCACGTCCAGTTCTAACTGTTGTTTCCTGACCTGCATACAGATTTCTCAAAAGGCAGGTCAGGTGGTCTGGTATTCCCATCTCTTTCAGAATTTTCCACAGTTTATTGCGATCCACACAGTCAAAGGCTTTGGCATAGTCAATAAAGCAGAAGTAGATGTTTTTCTGGAACTCTCTTGCTTTTTCGATGATCCAACCGATGTTGGCAATTTGATCTCTGGTTCCTCTGCCTTTTCTAAGTTCAGCTTGAACATCTGGAACTTCACGGTCACGTACTGTTGAAGCCTGGCTCGGAGAATTTTGAGCATTACTTTGCTAGCATATGAGATGAGTGCCATTGTGCAGTAGTTTGAACATGCTTTGGCATTACCTTTCTTTGGGACTAGAATGAAAACTGACTTTTTCCAGTCCTGTGGCCAGAAGAACTATACAAAAAAGATCTTCATGATCCAGGTAACCACAGTGGCATGGTCACTCACCTAGAGCCAGACATCCTGGAATGTGAAGTCAAGTGGGCCGTAGGAAGCATTCCTACGAACAAAGCTGGTGGAGGTGATGGAATTTCAGTTGAGCTATTTCAAATCCTAAAAGATGATGCTGTGAAATAATGCACTCAATATGCCAGGAACTTTGGAAAACTCAGCAGTGGCCACAGGACTGGGAAAAGAGAGCTCTCTGAGGCCTCTTTAATAAGAGTTAATCCCATTAATGAGGGCTCCACCCTCTTGTCCTAACCCTCTGCTAACAGCTCACCTAATACCATCATCTTTGGGGGTTATAGGATTTCAACATGTGAGTTTGGGGGGTTTACAAACACTCAGATCACAGCTAAAGCCCAATATACTCAGTCTGTTTCTCTGGAGAACAGCTTAAAATAAAGAAATTTCTAACTATGAGAGCAAATTATAAATCTAATCATAAGTAGTCAATGTGTACTTTGTTATTCTCTGCAAAGGACATTAGCCATCATTTGGAATTTATCTGTTAAATGTGTTGCCTGTTATGTGTATGTCTGAGAAACAGAGGGTCTTATAAAGGGATCTAACCCTTAAGGGGTTAGATTTCCTTCTCTTAAGAGAAGGAAATCCAAAGATCTAAAGAAGTATAAAATCTTGACTATATTCCACTGGACTAAATACACTTCAATATCTACCTAAAATCAAAGGCTGGTAATCAAGTCACAGGGTATGAGGCATACCCTTATCCAAATGCAGTTCAGATGTAAACAAAAAGTAATTTTGGGATTAAAGGCCTCTTGGGAGTCTACATGTTTAGGCTCTCTTTCAATTAGTGTGAATAATCAAAAACTAACTGGATTTCAAGTGGAACATTTAAATTGAGATCATCTTATCTTATTTCATCCACATCATTCCAAGAGACAAATGTTTCTTGCAAAGCTATATTTAAGGGACTCCTTACAAGCAAATGCCAACCTAAACTACATGAAAAGCACAAATTAACCTAGCTTGCTCAGGATGAATTTATTTGATTTTACTATTTGACTGCTAATGTATGAATGCTATAAAGTGCTTGTTTTGAACAAGTGAAAAGAAAATAAATAACATTTCACTTTTAATGTATTTCTATTTAAATTTTAAAAGTCACTGCACCTCAGAAAAAACAATTCCTCATCCAATGCTCAAATGAACAGTGTACATTTTAAGTAAGTCATAAATATTATCCAATATGGGAACATTTTAAAACTACCACAATTTTTTCAAATATTCTGTAAACATAGATTGTGAATATAAAATCAAACAAAACTTGGTCTCTGAAAAGAAATTCTCCTTTAAGATGGTGCCATTCACCTAAAACACTCATCAGATCAGATCAGATCAGGTCAGATCAGTCGCTCAGTCCTGTCTGACTCTTTGTGACCCCATGAATTGCAGCACGCCAGGCCTCCCTGTCCATCACCATCTCCCGAGTTCACTCAGACTCACGTCCATAGAGTCAGTGATGCCATCCAGCCATCTCATCCTGGGTCGTCGTCCCCTTCTCTTCCTGCCCCCAATCCCTCCCAGCATCAGAGTCTTTTCCATGAGTCAACTCTTCGCATGAAGTGGCCGAAGTATTGGAGTTTCAGCTTTAGCATCATTCCTTCCAAAGAACACCCAGGGCTGATCTCCTTTAGAATGGACTGGCGGGATCTCCCTGCAGTCCAAGAGACTCTCAAGAGTCTTCTCCAACACCACAGTTCAAAAGCCAGCCTTCTTTGGCCAGCCTTCTTCACAGTCCAACTGTCACATCCATACATGACTACTGGAAAAACCATAGCCTTGACTAGACAGACCTTTGTTGGCAAAGTAATGTCTCTGCTTTTCAATATGCTGTCTAGGTTGGTCATAACTTTTCTTCCAAGGAGTAAGCATCTTTTAATTTCATGACGGCAGTCACCATCTGCAGTCATTTTGGAGTCCAAAAAAATAAAGTCTGATATTGTTTCCACTGTTTCCTCATCTATTTCCCATGAAGTGATGGAACCAGATGCCATGATCTTCCTTTTCTGAATGTTGAGCTTTAAGCCAACTTTTCCACTCTCCACTTTCACTTTCATCAAGAGGCTTTTTAGTTCCTCTTCACTTTCTGCCATAAGCATGGTGTCATCTGAATATCTGAGGTTATTGATATTTCTCCCAGCAATCTTGATTCCACTTGTGCTTCTTCCAGGCCAGCATTGCTTACGATGTACTCTGCACATAAGTTATATAAGCAGGGTGACAATATACAGCCTTGACGTACTCCTTTCCCTATTTGGAACCAGTCTGTTGTTCCATGTCCAGTTCTAACTGTTGCTTCCTGACCTGCATATAGGTTTCTCAAGAGGCAGGTCAGGTGGTCTGGTATTTCCCATCTCTTTCAGAATTTTCCACAGTTTATTCTGATCCACAGTCAAAGGCTTTGGCATAAAGCAAAAACAGATGTTTTTCTGGAACTCTCTTGCTTTTTCCATGATCCAGCGGATGTTGGCAATTTGATCTCTGGTTCCTCTGCCTTTTCTAAAACCAGCTTGAGCATCTGGGTTCACGGTTCACGTATTGCTGAAGCCTGGATTGGAGAATTTTGAGCATTACTTTACTAGAGTGTGAGATGAGTGCAACTGTGCAGTAGTTTGAACATTCTTTGGCATTGCCTTTCTTTGGGATTGGAATGAAAACTGACCTTTTCCAGTCCTGTGGCCACTGCTGAGTTTTCCAAATTTGCTGGCATATTGAGTGCAGCACTTTCCCAGCATCATCTTTCAGGATTTGAAATAGCTCCACTGGAATTCCATCACCTCCACTAGCTTTGTTCGTCGTGATGCTTCCTAAGGCCCACTTGACTTCACATTCCGGGATGTCTGGCTCTAGATGAGTGATCACACCATCGTGATTATCTGCGTCATGAAGCTCTTTTTTGTACAGTTCTTCCGAGTATTCTTGTCACCTCTTCTTAATATCTTCTGCTTCTGTTAGGTCCATACCATTTCTGTCCTTTGTTGAGCCCATCTTTGCATGAAATGTTCCCTTGGTATCTCTAATTTTCTTGAATAGATCTCTAGTCCTTCCCATTCTTTATCTCAAAAAAATCACAACTTTATCCCAGTTTGTTCTTATTTGAAAGGAATGTTTCTATTTAGAACCTGAAGTTTTCTGATCCCCAAAAGATACTGGTTGATGACACTTGTTAATGGGTTATTTCTATACTGTTAAAACAGTGCTATTTCACTTCAGGCCATCAAAATAGTAGAATACATTGTTTTATTGAATTTTCCAATGCTTAATGTAGATAGTTTCCTGGTCTACGGGGCAACAATCAAATATTTTTCCTCTTGTTCTTGCCTCCTATATATATATATATAGGTCAATTCTCTCCTCTCCAAAGTAGAGCTATCCCTAAAAACTTAAGGATTCCCTGATAGTTCAGTTAGTTAAGAATCCACCTAAAATGGAGGAGACCCTGATTTGATCCCTGGGTTGGAAAGATCCCCTAGAGGAGGGAAAGGCTACCCACTCCAGTATTCTGGCCTGGAGAATTCCATGGACTGTATAGTCCATGGGGTCAAAAAGACCCGGACACAACTGCACAACTTTCACTTTCAAAAATGTATCTCTTGATAGACTTGGATGACCCAGTTTAATTGAGTCCACACAAAAAGATTGCTGGAGATACAGTGAAATCATCTTTCTCTATTTAGAATATATTAGGTACTAAATTTGAATTGTGTCCCCCCAAAGCCAGTGCTTTAGAATATGGCTCTGTTTGAAGACAGAATCTTTAGAGAAGTAATTAAGTTAGAAAGAGACCATTAGGGTGAGCCCTAATCTCATCCGACTGGTGTCTCTATAAAAAGAGGAGATCAGAACGCAGAGACACAGGGATGTGCACGCACAGAAAAAAGGCCATGTGAGGACACAATGAGCAGCTCCACACGGGGCCTCAGGAAAAACCAAACCTGACAACATGTTGATCTTGGACTTTCAGCCTTCAGAACTGTGGAAAAGTAATTTTTTGTTAAGGCACCCAATCTTCAGTATTTTGTTATGCTGGCAGGCAATATTGTGATTCATAAGAAATATGTATTTTGTTTGAATGATCAAAATATATTTCTTACATAGTTGGTCTGTGTCCACATTATCACAGTTCCCAACTCTTGGAATTTCCTGAGTAATAAGGGCAATAGGAACCTCTCCTGTCATATTTGCTCTCCTGTTCTCAGTTCCTGATGTCACTTCAGAGCCATAGAGGTCATATGGGTGTTCTGTTACTTATAATAAGCTACTTTTGACCACAATGGGGTTTATGTTAATGAGGTAACTTTTGGAAAGCACCTAATGATGGGGGCTGGTTGCCAGGGGAACTAGCTGTGAATAGTGTGTTAGAACTTTCACTCTCACCTCTTGATTTCCTGGGAAAGGAGAAAGGATCAAAGTTGAATCAATCACCAATGGCTAATGATTTCATCAATCATGACTGTATACTGAAGACTCCATAAAGGCAGAAGGAAGAGATTCAGAGAGCTTCCAGGTTGGTGAATACACAGAGACTTGAGGAGAGTGGTACCCCTCAAGAGCACAGGGAAGCTCTGTACCCTCTCCCTGTACCCCACCCCCATGTATCTCTTCCACCTGAGCTACACACTTTTATAATAAACTAGTGATCTCATAAATAAAATGTTTTTCCTGACTTCTCTGAGCTTTAGAAAATTAGAAATTTAGAAAATTAACTGAATTTATAAAATTAACTGAATCCAAGTTAGGGCAAGCAGAGGTCAGTGGAACCTCTAATCTATAGCCAGTTGGTCAGAAGCAGAGATGACAATGACAACTTCAGACTTGCAACTGATGTCTGAAGTGGGTGTATGTGTGTGTGTGTTGAGGGAAGGGAGGTTTTGTGGAACTGAGTTCTAAGCCTGTGGAATCCAGTACTGTCTCTAGGTATATAGTGTCAGGATCGAATTGAATTGTAGGACACACAGCTGGTGTCAGAGAATTGCTCAGTGGTAAAGAGGAAACTCCCACCCCCAACACACATTATAATTGGTCCCAGAACCTTTACAACCCTAGCAAACTAATAGAGACTATGTTAGTACATTTATTTCAGGCTTATACAATCCTGATATCCTAAGAGAAGAAAAAGATACATCAAGTCACCAAAATGTAGCTAAGAGAATTTACAATAATAAAGCATGATGCTCAATATTTCAGAAGTTCTATTTGGTTTGTGTTAATTCAATCCAATCCAATTCAATCCAGGCCAACCCAGCTCAATCAAATGGCCTTTTCCATCCAACTGCTTCAGAGTCAAAGACAAATGTAACATAATCTTTGTGCTACTTTGCTGCTAGTTAAGAAACAGACACATTAAAAAAGGAAAGCTATGTAATATGCTCTTAAAATTATAAAAAAACAGACCAAACTACCTAATGCATCAAGTAATAAAAGATGCTATAACACCTGTTTCATAAATATGCACGTGCATATGTAGAGTATGTGCACATGGAATACACACTGGGAAAACCACAGGAAAGTCATACACAAAATGTTGATGGCTGTGCTTCAAATGGTACAATTAAGGTAATTTAAAATTTCATTTTTGCTCATCTTTGGTGACACGTATTATTTTTGTATTGGAAAATGACTAAACATTTTTAAAAGAAATACTACCTCATGAAAGACTGCCTGTATGTGCTGAGTCGCTTCAGTCATGTCCAACTCTTTGCAACCCTATGGACTGTAGCCTGCCAGACTCCTCTGTCCATGGGATTCTCCAGGCAAGAATACTGGGGTGGTTGTCCTGCCCTCCTCCAGGGAACTCCCTGACCCAGGGATCAAACTTGTGGCTCATTATATCTCCTGCATTGGCAGGTGGCTTCTTCACCACTAGTGCCACCTGGGAAGCTCTGAAACATGTACTCCAAAGACTAACGGGAGTAAACAGCTATCAATACTTAAAAATTTTATACTCAATTCGTGGGTTCAATTATTCTTGTTTCACTGAGGTAAAATTCACATAACACAAAATTAATCTTTTTAAAGTATACAATTCAGTGGCATTTAGCATATAACAATGCTGTGCAACTACCATCTCTACTTTAAAAACATGTAATAACCTTAAAAACATCCAGTACTCACTGAGTGGTCATTCCCTAGCTCCTCCTCCCCTATTTACCAGTACTCTGCTCTGTCTCTGTTACCTATTCTGGATATTTCATGTAAATATTAATAGATTCAGACAATATACCATCTTTTTCTGACTTCTTTAACTCAGAATAATATTCTTGAAGTCCATCCACACTGTAGCATGTCTAAATGCTCAGTAGATGTCTAAATGTCTCAATATTCCATTCCTTTATATGGCTAAATAATATTCCATCATAGGGGTAAACCATATTTTCTTTATTCATCAGTTATTATTGTCATCTTTTAGCTATAACAAATAAAGCGGCTATAAGCATTCACATGCAAACTTTTGTACTATACTTAGGAGTGAACTGCTGAGTAATATGATAATTCTATGTTTAATTTCCTGAGCAACTACCAAAATGTTTTTCACAGTGGCTTCACTATTTTACATTCCCACCATAATAAATGAGGGTTCCAATTTCTCCACATCCTCTCAACACTCATTATTCCCCTCTCCTTTTTATTAAAGCCATCCCTGTCAGTGTAAAGCAGTTTTTAACTGTAGTTCATTATGTTATAATCCAATCTACACACATCTGACATTTCAGTCCTAGTAATCACTCAACAAATTCCTAACAATTATACCAAGTTATATGAAGAAATTTTAAAATATAAGAACATGTCCATTAGGAACAAGGATAAGATTGGGATTAATATAATTAGTCAATTTAGCTAATGCTGAAGTCTAGGGTGGAGTAGGTGAAAGGGGGATAGCATACTAACCCATAAAGTCCATGGATTTCTGTTCTTATTTGATAAATAATGGATGAAGTAGCTCACATGATACATTCCTTCTCATGGTAGATAAGCCCTTGGATAAAATAATGAAATTTGAATTCAATCAAGAAAGAGAGAAAGAAAGGGAAGGAGGGAGAAAGGAGGAGAGGATAGAGGGAAGGAGGGAGGTAAGAAGAGAGGAAGAGGGAGAAAGAAAAGAAAAAAAAAAACTCTATACAAATTCCGAGAAACTTTTGATAAAATGTTCTATCTTGGACTCAGTTCCTCTAGGAGAATTCTCATTGGAAGGACTGACGCTGAAGCGGAAGCTCCAATACTTTGGCCACTTGATGCGAAGAGCTAACTCATTGAAAAAGACCTTGATGCTGGCAAAGATTGAAGGCAGAAGGGGAAGAAGGTGACAGAGGATGAGACAGTTGGATAACATCACTGATTCAATAGACATGAACTTGGGCAAACTCCAGGAGATGGTGAGGGACAGGGAAGCCTGGCGTGCTGCAGTCCAAGGGGTAGCGAAGAGTTGGACATGACTTGGCGACTAAACGACAACAAAGTCCTGTTCACGGTTCACCATTTCCTGTTCGACCCTGATCCCTCCCTTCCCTGTCTTGCCTAAGCTGTAAGCCTGCCAGAAACACTCACTGACATCCATCAGTCTCCACAATGTACTCAGAGGCCAGAAACATTACCATTCTTGCACAAGGATGATTAATTACCCCTACCTGCAGATTTTAAACCCTCACTATTTCAGAAGGATTTTTAAAAGCAGCTTTATATCTGGGGAGGAAGAACTTGATATTTGCTTCTCTAGGAAACACTACTGCTATGCAGAACTGAAAGGTTTCCCGGAAGGCTAGATGACTGGGTGCAGCATGGACCTGGGGTCACAGTCCTCCTCCTCACATTCTCAGCATAAATCCTGCAGCACTAGTGAAGGTGACGCTCCTGCGAACCAGTAAAGCTTGAGTGGGAGGGAAAGACTATGGCCAATGCCACAGGGCAGCTGAGAAACAGTCTGGTGACACTTCCAGAAATAGGATGAGGATGCACACTGAAAAGATTACTAAAGACTGCAAGGGCTATATGGGGGACAAAGGTTTAACAATGTTAACCTGACTTTATTTATATAAATTATTTCACATTTTGTAATATTCAAATGGCATATGGTTAAAATAGAGCTGATAGGTTAAAAAGCAAATACTTCCTGTTAAAGTCGATGTTATACTAGTGATTATGCTTCAAGTACTGAAAACCATGTACCTGATTCTCTGCATTTGTTCATGAGAGAAACTGATTTCTCTGTGATATGAGACTACAGAGATACCCTCATTCTCTTGCCTGATATCAATGTCATTTAAAAAAAAAAAAAACCACTACTTTGGTGCCAGACCTGAGTTAAACCACAGTTTGGAGGAAACGCTGCAAGAGCTGTAATCCCAAATGACTGATGTATTCCTCATATACTTGGAAGGAGTTTTGTGGACTGGATGGACCTAGATCTGCTCTGCCAGGGAGGGAGTCTGACTGCCTTAGGGATTTAATATGAGAAAATCCAGGTGAAAAAATAAAAAATGAACAGATGGAAACACCATATAAATGCATAGAACTTCTGCAAAATATATTATTCATCTATGTAATTTCTCCTATCTAAATATATACTATGCCCAGGAGCAGAAAAGTTTCCCAGAAGTCACACCCCAGGTAGTAACTGACAGAAAGAGACAGGATTCAAATCATGCCACCTGCATTCCATATGTACTGGAAAGTAGCAATAAAGAATACAGTTAATGTGAAATAATAATCCACTTCTAAAAGTGGATAAGACCAACAGAACTTTCACCAATGACAAAGGACCAGGCTATCCCAAGAAGGCCTATGTAACATTACTGATAGCTTAGAAAAATAAAACAATTATAAAAACATATCTTTCATGCAGCAGGAAGAAATTAAAGAGGGAAAAGGACTCATTCATGTCTCTCAATTAAAAGAAAAGCCAACTTTAAAACAAGCAGCAATTGAAGTAACTCCTACCAAACAGTTAAGATTTCCAATATAAAAGAAGTAAAGAAATAAAAGCATACTTCTAAGACATAAAAGTAATAAAGCAATTTAACAAACAATTTGTTTTTATACAAATAAAAGATCAATACTTTTATTAAAAGATACAACAACGCCTCTTTTAGTTTTGTCATTTTAAGTAAAAAGGAGATCAATACAAAAAGCAGTAGAAGAAAGCGTATCTGTAGAACCATTCCCTTTCTCTAACCAATAAGCCAAAAATAATCAGCAACAAAGCAATATAAAAATTTCAGAAATTCACTCAGGCCAAACTATAATGCTTCAGTCAGAAGTTTCCACTACTATCCATATTATATCCAAATATTTAAAAGACAGAAGGTTCACTGACTATTTTAATAGGAACTATACAGTTTTAATTGATATTTCCCCTGGCAATCTTGACTCCAGCTTGTGCTTCTTCCAACCCAGCGTTTCTCATGATGTGCTCTGCATATAAGTTAAATAAGCAGGGTGACAATATACAGCCTTGACGCACTCCTTTCCCTATTTGGAACCAGTCTGCTGTTCCATGTCCAGTTCTGAATGTTGCTTCCTGACCTGCATATAGGTTTCTCAAGAGGCAGGTAAAGTGGTCTGATATTCCCATCTCTCTCAGAATTTTCCACAGTTTATTGTGATCCACACAGTCAAAGGCTTTAGCATAGTCAAGAAGGCAGAAATAGATGTTTTTCTGGAACTCTCTTGCTTTTTCCATGATCCAGCGGATGTTGGCAATTTGATCTCTGGTCCCTCTGTCTTTTCGAAAACCAGCTTGAACATCTGGAAGTTCACGGTTCACATATTGCTGAAACCTGGCTTGGAGAATTTTGAGCATTACTTTACTAGCGTGTGAGATGAGGGCAATTGTACAGTAGTTTGAACATTCTTTGGCATTGCCTTTCTTTGGGATTGGAATGAAAACTGACCTTTTCCAGTCCTGTGGCCACTGCTGAGTTTTCCAAATTTGCTGGCACATTGAGTGCAACACTTTCACAGCAACATCTTTCAGGATCTGAAAGAGCTCCACTGGAATTCCATCACCTCCACTAGCTTTGTTCGTAGTGATGCTNNTTGATCACTGAGGAAGGCTTTCTTATCTCTTCTTGCTATTCTTTGGAACTCTGCATTCAGATGTTTATATCTTTCCTTTTCTCCTTTGCTTTTCACTTCTCTTCTTTTCACACCTATTTGTAAACCCTCCCCAGACAGCCGTTTTGCTTTTTTGCATTTCTTTTCCATGCGTATGGTCTTGATTCCTGTCTCCTGTACAATGATGCTAAAGCTGAAACTCCAGTACTTTGGCCACCTCATGCAACTCATTGGAAAAGACTCTGATGTTAGAGGGATTGGGGGCAGGAGGAAAAGGGGACGACAGAGGATGAGATGGCTGGATGGTATCACCGATTTGATGGACGTGAGTTTGAGTGAACTCAGGGAGATGGTAATGGACAGGGAGGCCTGGTATGCTGCGATTCATGGGGTCGCAAAGAGTTAGACACAACTGACAGACTGAACAGAACTGAACTGATACAGTTTTAATACTAAAGAGAAGAACAATGAGTCCTAAAAACTCTCCAGAGTCCAGTCTATTAACTATGTTAACTTAGTATCACCAAATATACATCAAGTTCCCACTGAATTATTCGGTGTGAGCAGTAGAACATGTAACTGACTTGAGCGAAAGAACAGCACTGAGTATCAGGAAACCTAAACCCTACTCATGTCCTGCCACCCACAGTCTGCGTGTCCTGGAATGGGTTATTTCTGCTCCTTAGGCCTCCATTTCCCCATCTGTAACATGAAGCATCTGGCCTGGATAATTTTTCAGTTTCTTTCGAGTTTGGAAATTACATGACACTGTATGGCTGTATCACTCTCTAACTTCCTGATACATAATTACTATGTGTCTCTGACAGGAAAATAGAGTTTTCTCATTTCTATGCTTCTAATTTTTAAAATTTATTTTATTAAAATATAGCCAATTTTTTATGTTGTATTAATTTCAGTATACACAGAAGTGATTGAGTTATACACACACACACCCACGCACACATTCTTCTCCATATTCTTTTTCATTATGGTTTTCCTTAAAAGATTGCTTTTGATATTAACCATTTTTAAAGTCTTTATTTGAATTTGTCACAACATGGCTTTTATTTTATGGGGTTTTTTAAAATTTTTTGGTTGCAAGGCCTGTGAAATCTTAGCTCCCTAACCAAAGATTGAACCCACACATTGGGTTCCATTGGAACCCAATGGGTGCATTGGAAGGTGAAGTCTCAACCACTGGATTCCTAGGGAAATTCCTCCATTGCAGTTTATCACAGGATGTTGAGTATAGACCCCTGTGCTATACGTACAGCAGGGCCTTGTTGTTTATCTATTCTTTATATACTAGGCTATATCTGCTAATCTCAAACTCTCATTCCTTCCTTCTTCCGTCTCTCCTCCCCCTTTTCAACTACAAGTCTGTTGTTTATGTCCGTGAGTTTGTTTCAAAGATAAGTTCATTTGTATCACATTTTAGATTATACTTTTAAGAGATATTACAGGGTATTTGTCTTTCTCCTTCTGACTTACTTCATTAGTAACATAATGTCTAACTCCATCCATGTTGCTGCCAATGGCATTATTTCATTATTTTTATGGCTGAGTAATATCCCATTGAGCTATTTCAAATCCTGAAAGATGATGCTGTGAAAGTGCTGCACTCAATATGCCAGCAAATTTAGAAAACTCAGCGGTGGCCAAAGGACTGGAAAAGGTCAGTTTTCATTCCAATCCCAAAGAAAGGCAATGCCAAGAATGTTCAAACTACCGCACAATTGCACTCATCTCACACACAAGCAAAGTAATGCTCAAAATTCTCCATGCCAGGCTTCAGCAGTATGTGAACCATGAACTTCCAGATGTTCAAGCTGGATTTAGAAAAGGCAGAGGAACCAAAAATCAAATTGCCAACATCCATTGGATCATCAAAAAAGCACGAGTTCCAGAAAAACATCTATTTCTGCTTTATTGACTATGCCAAAGCCTTTGACTTTGTGGATCACAATAAACTGTGGAAAATTCTTTAAGAGATGGGAATACCAGACCACCTGACCTGCCTCCTGAGAAACCTGCATGCAGGTTAAGAAGCAACAGTTAGAACTGGACATGGAACAACAGACTGGTTCCAAACAGGAAAAGGAGTACGTCAAGGCTGTAGATTGTCACCCTGCTTATTTAACTTATATGCAGAGCACATCAAGAGAAACGCTGGACTGGATGAAGCACAAGCTGGAATCAAGATTGCTGGGAGAAATATCAATAACCTCGGATATGCAGATGACACCATGCTTATGGCAGAAAGCGAAGAAGAACTAAACAGCCCCTTGATGAAAGTGAAAGAGGAAAGTAAAACAGCTGGCTTAAAGCTCAACATTCAGAAAACTAAGATCATGGCATCCAATGCCATCACTTCATGGCAAATAGACAGGGAAACAATGGAAACACTGAGAGACTATTTTTCTTGACCCCAAAAGCACTGCAGATGGTGACTGAAGCTATGAAATTAAAAGATGCTTGTTCCCTGGAAGGAAAGTTATGACCAACCCAGACACCACATTAAAAAGCAGAGACAGTACTTTGCCAACAAAGGTCCATCTAGTCAAAGCTATGGTTTTTCCAGTAGTCATGTATGGATGTGGTAACTGGATTATAAAGAAAGCTGAGCGCTGAAGAATTGATACTTCTGAACTGTGGTGTTGGAGAAGACTCTTGAGAGTCCCTTGGACTGCAAGGAGATCCAACCAGTCCATTCTAAAGGAAATCAGTCCTGAATATTCATTGGAAGGACTGATGCTGAAGCAGAAACTCCAAGACTTTGGTCACCTGATGCGAAGAATTGACTCACTGGAAAAGACCCTGATGTTGGGCAAGACTGAAGGCAGGAGGAGAAGGGCATGACAGAGGATGAGATGGTTGGATGGCATCACCAACTCGATAGACATGAGTTTGAGCAAGCTCCAGGAGTTGGTGATGGACAGAGAAGTGTGGCGTGCTGCAGTCCATGGGGTCACAAAGAGTCGGACATGACTGAGAGACTGAATTGAACTGAATATTCCATTGTATATGTGTAGCATATCTTCTTTATCCATTCCAATGTCAACGGAGATTTAGGTTGTTTATATCTTATAGGCTACTATAAATAGTGTAAATAGTGCTATGATGAACATAGTGGTGCCTGTATTTTTTTGAAGTAGCTTCCTCCATATATTTGCCTAGGAGTGGGATTGCTGGGTCATATGGCAACCCTATTTTTCATTTTTTGATGATCCATAATACTGTTTTCCATAGTGGAAGCACCAATTTACATTCCCACCAATAATGTAGGAGAGTTCCTTTTCTCTACATCCTCTCCAGCATTAAGTATTTGTAGATTTTGTAATGGTGGCCTTCTGACTGATGTGATTCATAATGATGGCACCTCTGTGAAGTGGTACCTCACTGAAGTTTTGATTTGCATTTTTGGCTCAGACGGTAAAGCATCTGCCCACAATGTGGGAGACTCGGGTTCAATTCCAGGGTTGGAAAGATCCCCTGGAGAAGGAAAAGGTAATCCATTCCAACACTCTTGCCTGGAAAATCCCATGGACAGAGGAGCTTGATAGGCTATAGTCCATGGGGTCAGAAAGAGCTGGACACTACTGAGTGACTTCACTTTCTTTCTCTAATACTTAGTGATGTTGAGCATTTTTTCATTTGCCTGTTGGCCATCTGGATGTCTTCTTTGAAGAATGTGTATTTAGGTGTGCCTATTTTTCGATCAGTGGGTTCATTTTTTGTTGTTGAGTTGTAGGAGCTGTTTGTATATTTTGGAAATTAAGTTTTTGTTGGTCACATTGTTTGCAAATATTTTCTCCCAGTCTGACGGTTGTCTTTTTGTTTTGTTTATGGTTTCCTTTGCTGTACAAAAGCTTGTAAGTTTAATTATATTCTATTTGTTTATTTTTGCTTTTGTTTCTACTGCCTTCAGAGATGGACCTAAAAAAACATTTTATGTCAGAGAATGTTTTGCCTATGTTCTCTTCTAGGAGTTTTATGGTATCATGTCTTCTATTTAAGACTTTAAGCCATTTTTAGTTTATTTTTAGGTATGGTGTGAGTGTGTGTTCTAACTTCACTGATTTACATGTAGCTGTCCAACTTTCCCAACACCACTTGCTGAAGAGACTGTCTTTTTTTCTATTGTAAATTCTTGTGGTCTTTATCAAAGATTATTTGAACATAAGTATGTGACTTTATTTCTGGGCTCTCCATTGATCCATATATCTTTTCTCGTGTCAATACCATACTGTTTTGATTACTGTAACTTTACAGTACATTCTAAAGTCTAGGAGGGTTATGCCTCTTGCATTGTTCCTTTTCCTCAGGAATGCTTTGGTAATTCTGGGTCTTGATACAAATTTTAGGATTATTCATCCAAGTTCTGTGAAAAAAAAGTCATGGGTAATTTGATAGAGATTGCATTAGATCTGTAAATTGCTTTGGGTAGTATAGTCATAATTCTTTCACTCCAAGAGTCCATACTGCTAATTTTCATCTCTATGCTTAAATTAAGCTCTAAGAGAAGTATTCCCATATTTGAACAAATCATCACACATTCACATTATAAAAATAAAAATAGCCTCTTAAATTCATGTAACTACTAGCTCTGACTATATAAAACCCAACTGCCTTTCTATGAGGTCAGCCAAGAAAAATCACTATACGTACTTTCTTTCTAACACTGAAGATATTCTTGGCACAAACTATTTGACACACATCTCCAATGGAAAAGGAAAAAAAAAAAAAAACAAGGCCTGCAGACCTAGAAAAAAGTGGGTTCTTAATATATGCATGTTGAAAGAACAAGTGCATCTATAATAGTAAAAGACTCCCATGCTTAGAATGTTTGTAACATCAATACAGGAATGTTAGAGAAATACCTGAAACATCAACAAAGGTCAATAATATGGGTAGGTGTTAAAAATCATAGTAGTCAAGTTGTTGTTTATAACTACGCCTTTAAGTTTGATACTAGACTCATAGAAGAAAACTGAAAACTTATCTCTTCTAGCCTCTTATAGAAGCCCATACCAAATCAAAACAACACTGACAATAATAGGCAATAGGCCAGATCTAGGCCATGTATCTAGAGCCAGACATCCTGGAGTGTGAAGTCAAATGGGCCTTAGGAAGTATTACTATGAACAAAGCTGGTGGAAGTGATGGAATTCCAGCTGAGCTGTTTCTAATCCTAAAAGATGATCCTGCTAAAGTGCTGTACTCAATATGCCAGCAAATTTGGAAAAACTCAACAGTGGCCACAGGACTGGAAAAGGTCAGTTTTTATTCCAATCCCAAAGAAGAACAATGCCAAAGAATGTTCGAACTACCACACAATTGCACTCATTTCACAAGCTAGCAAGGTAATGCTCAAAATCCTTCAAGGCAGGCTTCAACAGTACATGAACCAAGAAGTTCCAGACATACAAGCTGGGTTTAGAAAGGGCAGAGGAAGCAGAGATCAAATAGTCAACATCCACTGGATCATAAAAAAAAGCAAGGGAATTCCAAAAAAAAAATCTATTTTTGCTTCATTGACTATGCCCAACCCTTTGACTGTGTGGATCATAACAAACTAGAAAATTCTAAGAGATGGGTACACCAGACCCCCTTAACTGACACCTGAGAAATCTGTATGCAGGTCAGGAAGCAACAGTTAGAACTGGACAGGAAACAACAGACTGGTTCCAAATAGGAAAAGGAGTACATCAAGACTGTACATTGTCACCTTGTTTATGTAACTTATATGCAGAGTACATCATGAGAAATGCTAGGCTGGATGAAGCACAAGGTGGAATCGAGATTGCAAGGAGAAATATCAGCAACCTCAGATATGAGGATGATACCACACTAACAGCAAAAGTGAAAAGGAACTAAAGAGCTTCTTGATGAAAGTGAAAGAGGAGAGTGAAAAAGCTGGCTTAAAACTAAATATTCAAAAAATTAAGATCAGGGCATCTGGTCCCATCACTTCAAGGCAAACAGATGGGGGAAAAGTGGAAACAGTTACAGATTTCATTTTCTTGGGCTCCAAAATCACTGTGGATGATGACTGCAGCCACAAAATTAAAAGATGCTTGCTCCTTGAAAGAAAAGCTATGATAAATCTAGACAGCTTGTTAAAAAGCAAAGCCAAAAATTTGCCAACAAAGATCTGTACAGTCAAAGCTATGGCTTGTCCAATAGTCATGTATGGATGTGAGAGCTGGACAATAAAGAAGGCTGAGTGCCAAAGAATTGGTGCTTTCAAACTATGGCTGGAAAAGACTCTTGAGAGTCCCTTGGACAGCAATATCAAACCAGTCCATCCTAAAGGAAATCAGTACTGAATATTCATTGGAAAGACTGATACTGAAGTTGAAGCTCCAATACTATGGCCATCTGATGCAAAGAGCTGATTCACTGGAAAAGACCCTGAGGATGGCAAAGACCAGGTGCAAGAGGAGAAGAGGGCAACAGAGGATGATGGTTGGATGGCATCACTGACTCAACGGACATAAGTTTGAGTAAACTTCAGGAGGTAGTGCAGTAACTGGAAGCCTGGTGTGTTGCGGTTCATGGTATTGCAAAGAGTCAGACATGACTTAGCAACTGAACAACAACAAGGCCATGCAGAGAATTTGCAATTTGGAGGAGGGGTAGAATAAAAATGAAAAGTCTGGAGATTTCTCTTGCCAAGATGTATGGTGAGAAGAAGAGTTAATGGCCCCACCATTGTTAGGGTCCCGTTAATGTTGAACTGTTATATTTAAAATCCCATGCAAACATCAAAAGGAATGTTTTATTGAGAAAATCCCATCTTTTTCTAAGGTAAGTGTCTTTCTATTGATTCTTAGCTAAGCAGCAATGGAAAGCATCAACATTCAGGTAGAAATATTAGAAATTACTGCTCAACAGCATCCCAGTGGCAGAATGTGATCAAATTTATCATTTTAGATTCAGATTCAAATCCTCTTAGAGGGCTACCCACACCACGCTATCTAACAACCCTCTAAAATCTGAGGAATTGCTAGAAATTACCAATAAGATATTCAATAAATGCAATTACACACAAATAGCAAAAGTTTCATACAAGTAAAACTCACAATAAGCCTGAAAAGAAATGTGTAGTAAATATCACAAATAATTATTATAACACTCACTTTCTAATGCTGTGTAACAAATGCAACAAATGCAGCAGCTTAAAACAACACCTATTTGTGAGCTCACATGTCTGTAGGTCAGAAGGACAGGTACAATGTGACTGGGGATCACAAGGCTGAAATTAAGGTCTTGGTGGGGCTAAGTTCTAGTCTGAAACTGGAGAAAAATCTTCTATGCGCATTCTTACGGTTGACACAATTCAGTTATTCACAGAGATAGGACTGAGATCCCTGTTTCCTTACTGGCTGTCAGCCAGGAGTTGGTCTTAGCTCCTAGAGGTTGGGCACTTAAGCATTACTTTCCATTCCACATGGCCACCTCAATGTTTAAGCCGGCAAAGACACAACGAATCCTTCTCATGTTTTTAATTTTTCTGACTTCCTCTTCTACTACTACCAATCAGAGTAAACTGTGCTTTAAAAAGGTTAATGTAGTTATAACTATAGGATCTCCAGACCTATCCAGATAATCTCCTTTTCTGAAAGTCAATTATGCCATTGAACATAACCTAATCATGAGAGTGAAAACTACCCAATTTACAGTTCCAGGGATTACTCAGGGCATAAATGCTGGGGGAGAGGGTATGATGAATCCTGAGGAACATCTCAGAATTCTGTTACCACAATCTGGTGAAAAACATATTTCAACATGCTGAATATAAATGAGAAAACAATGTGGGCAAACAGACACACATGAGGAACAGAAACTTTTGAAAAACAACTTGCCAAGAAAAATCAAGAGCTGTAGACATGTCATGTTCCTTGGCCCAATCTTACTGTTCTTGGAAATAGAGTCCCCACCCCACCCCAGCCCCCCCAAAAAAAAATCATGAGAAAGAAAAGGCCGTCACATGACTATGTTAGCCTCCTCTGGGTTTACCCAGCACCACATACACAACTCTGGAACAGTGACTTCTAAAGGAAGTTTACCTACCTGTCTCTGCCACAATACTTGGAGCATCATATCCAGAAACTGTACCTTATTAAGCTTCTGGTTCCCAGACTCTAGAATGGTGTATGTACTTGGCAAATATTTGCTGAGAGCCTATTATGTGACCAGGACTAAATGAGGCATTAGGACCCACAACTGAATAATCCATACTCTGGTATACCTCATCTCTCATAATTTTTATAAGAATAAAAAAGTTATATAATATCAAAAAGTTCTACAATTAATATTTGTGCAAAGTACTAGAATCATAAAAGTCAACAACAGTGAGGAAACTGTTGGTCCAGGCCTTGAAATTTAAGTAAAATTCACTAGAAAGACAAAGCAGATGAGGAAATGAGGGATTACAGGAGGAAAAAAGTAGGGAATACATTACATAACCATGTAAAATTATAATTATGAACTATGTTAAACTATATAAAAATGTTTATATTAAGTGAAAAAACTCTGTGTACCAAATTAGATTTTGTTCTAACCATAGTTATGCCAAAAAGTATAAAAACACACAGAAACAGGGAAAAAATCCAACACAGTTTTCTTCAAGGTAGAATAATTGCTAATTTGTTTCTCTCTTATTTTATTTATATTATGCCTATATATTACACACATATATATTGTTGTTGTTGTTGTTGTTGTTGTAGCTGATAGAAAGGAGAAATACTCAGTGTCAGTCTATTTACCACCATTCAAACTAAAAGTCCTGATTACAAGAAAGAGCATACTCAACCATTCATTAATTCCACAAGCACCTCCTGAGCACTAATAATGGACCTGACATGGTTTGGTGCTGGAAATACATAAATGGATAACACAGTCTCCACCCTCAGAAAGCTCTTAATTTGATGAACTACCACAGTGAGATTTATTTGGCAATGATATTTTATTAATTGCTGAGAAGACAAAATTATCTAAATAATAGTTCACTTCATAGGTGGAAGCCTTAGTTTGACAGAACATAAAAGCTCCCTACTTCAACTCTACCTACAACACAGGCATAAGACCTGTCATTGCTGCCAAGCAACTGTTTTTCTGAGACTCACAAATCTGATGAACCAGATTCTTAAATTACATCAGTTCTATCAACAGTGGAAAGTGATGCAGTCAATGCCTAAACATACACCTCAGTAAATCTACAGATCTAACATCTTGGCTCACTAACAGGTGATAACGCTTGAAGAATAACATTTGAATGATCGATAATTCTAACATAAGTTTACTTACAGGATCCAATTTTCATAAGGAAAATCACTAAAATCTGTGTATTTCTGTGTTTTATTTTATTTCACTCTTCATTTTTTGGTCTTTTTTTATTCCCAATTCTTATCATGAGTGATCAACATGCAGCACTGAGGAAAGATAAAAATCTCAATTTCACTCAAACTTCTAAAACTATTAGAAGAATTAAAAGCAATATGAACTTCTAATTGGCAAACACACTGTTTCTTCACTGAGACCATTTCTGCTAGCTACCAAGATAGAGTTTTTCAGTCAAAAGGTGTCTCCTTCTAAGCTGCAGGTTATTTGAAGAACAACAAGTAAAACAAAGGAAAAAAGAGGAACAAAGGGGGGAAAAAGAAAAAAATTACGCCCTGCCCCCAAAGCTAAGATCTTTCAATGTCTTCCTCATAGAATATCAACCCAACTTGAGAATTTTTGTTACAGAATCTTATTTCACTAAATGACTTCTTAGTAGGGTTTTATTACCTATCACCTGTGTGTGTGTGTGTGTGTGTGTGTGTGTGTGTGTGTGTGAGTCACTCAGTCATGTCTGACTTTCTGACCCCATCAACTATAGCGCGCCAGGCTCCCCTGTCCATGGAATTTTCCAGCCATTCCCTTCTCCAGGGGATCTTCCCAACCCAGGGATCCTTTATATAATAAGAGCTATACTTTATCAGTTGCTCAGAAGTAACAGAGTCAGTAGTTCATTAAATCAGAAATATTATAAAGCACAATTTGGGTTTTCTCCACTTTGATTTACACTTTTCCTATACCATTATCATCATCTCCATCATATTTAACATTTATTAAGCAGTTCCATCTAGTCAAGGCTATGGTTTTTCCAGTGGTCATTATGGATGTGAGAGTTGGACTGTGAAGAAAGCTGAGTGCCGAAGAATTGATGCTTTTGAACTGTGGTGTTGGAGAAGACTCTTGAGAGTCCCTTGGACTGCAAGGAGATCCAACCAGTCCATTCTAAAGGAGATCAGCCCTGGGTGTTCTCTGGAAGGAATGATGCTAAAGCTGAAACTCCAGTACTTTGACCACCTCATGCGAAGAGTTGACTCATTGGAAAAGACCCTGATGCTGGGAGGGATTGGGGGCAGGAGGAAAAGGGGACGACAGAGGATGAGATGGCTGGATGGCATCACCAACTCGATGGACGTGAGTTTGAGTGAACTTTGGGAGTTGGTAATGAACAGGGAGGCCTGGTGTGCTGCGATTCATGGGGTCGCAAAGAGTTGGACACAACTGAGCAACTGAACTGAACTGAAGTGGTTTACAGCATGTACCAGGCAGGAACTGGACACCACAGAAAGCACATACACAGTAGGTCATCCCTCTTCAAAAGTACATTTTAAGCATCAGAGACCTAAGGAACTTGTCTAAAGTCACACTAACAAGATCCCCATCTTTCTAACTTGAGAGCTCAACCTCTCAACCACTGTATTAGTCTCCTAGAGCTGCTTTTAAAAATCGCCACAAACTACATGGCGTAAAACAACACAACTTTACCCTCTCATAGTTTTGGAGTCCAGAAGTCCAAAATCAGCTTCACTGGGCAGAAACCAAGGTGTGAGCAGGGCTTCCCTCCCTCTGAAGACTCTGGAAGAGAAGCTCATCACCTCCTCCAGTTTCTGGTTGCTGCCAACATCCCCTCTCTATCACTCCAAACTTCAGATCTCCCTTGGCTCCATCTTCACTATGCCTTTTCCTCTGTGTGTAATCAAATATCAAGATCCTTAACTTGATTACATCAACCATGTAAGGTAATACTAAGAATTCCAAGGATCAGGAGAGGGATTTTTGAGGTAGGGTCTATTTTCCAGCCTACCATACCATTAAACTCTACTGCTTCTTCAACTGATTTTTTCATGGGTTCCTGGTGTGGTGATGAATGAGAGATATTCCAGGAAGATCCTACAGGGAGGGGTATATACTTTTCTTTGGGAAAAGTCATCCAGGCAAGAGACATACATCTAAGATTAGAACCAATAAAATAAGAGAAAGACACATATGGACTTCTATTGAAGTCACTAAAATCCAACTCATCAGCTCCAGGCCAACACTGGAACCCCATTCTCCTTTCTCCTTACCCCAGCGATATCTCCAGAGCGACAGACAGATCTTAAACCACTGCACCATTTCTTTAACATGCCAGACTTCTCGCGCTTTGGACCTTTGTTAATGCAATTTCTTCTTATCTTTGTGCCTACTGAAATGCTACTCTCCTCAATGCTTTACCATCAAACCTATCAAGTCTTCCCTGATGTCCACACTGCTAATGACTCCTTTCCTGGCATTTGGCTTCTGTTTCTTCAATGTCACTTGTCATTAGTCCTGAATCATATAATTTCTTATGGATGTATGTATCTTCCTAGAGAGTACAAGGTCCTTTAGAACAAAGACTACTTATCACCCCAGTGTATGGCAGAGAATTAGGCACAAATTCTAACTAAATTTATATTATAAAAGGAAGGAAAAGAGAAGAGGAGGGGATGTGAGAGGAAAATGAAGAGGGAAGGGAAAGGAAGAGAAGGGAGGGCAGGGTGAATATTAAAGCCCAGATTGCTTTAAGAGAACAGAGAGAAATGCAGTTCTTTCCAACACATATGTGAAAGCCTAGAAAAAAGAAGATTTTCAAAAATGTCTGAAAGAAGAGTACCCGAGAGCAAGGGTGTAGGCCTTTCTTGGTACGCTCGAAGCCCAAGACTACAGAGAAATGATTCCATAGAGAACCTGCAAAGGAACCTCTGCATCCAGATGCTTGTTAACTGGAAATTCCAAGGGTACCTCCTAGACCTGCTGAATCTGAATTGTGGGGTACTGGAAAATAAAATCAGCATTTTAAACAAAATTCTGAGTGATTCTAATGCCCACCAAAATTTGACATAATGATTACTCTCATAGGAAAAAAAGGAAAAGTTCAAATACAGAAGACTTTTTTTTTTTTCTTTTGGCTCAATTCCCAAGGTCTAGTACTGGACTTGACGACTATTTTCCTTTAAAAGTAAAAATGAAAGCCCAACTTCTAAACTGCCAAGACTGTAGGTTTGCAGTATATTCCAGGGAAAAATGCCAATGACTTAGAAAGGGGATTTGGGAAAGGTGCCAGGATGATTCAACACTGAGCTCCTCCAGATTATGAAGACATTATTGTAATCAGGCTGGTCATAGGAATGATAGCCACAATTTGCCTGACATACCCAATCAATGACAGCCTAATGCCAGTTTGTGGTTTTCTGTCATCTCAATTATTTTTCACTGACTTAAACTCTTTTTGAAGATGCTTCAGGGCTTGAGAAATTATAAGGAATTCCCTGTGTCCCCTCCTGCAGTTATATCATAGATCTTACTGATATTGTGCTCCATTCCTCATTCTTCAAATTCCTTCTTAGAAATGATTTGTTACAAGTCTTCCTCAATCTTCTTATAAAATGTAACAGTTCATGCCAGGGTGCAACTAATCTCAGTAACACTTCACCCCATCACACTCTCGGGGTTACACAGGCCCAGCAAAGAAGACATCTGAGGAAGAGGTTGTCCCCAGGCTATGGACAATCAATCACTCTATCATCTAGTATTGTGTTCTTTTGTCCTGTCATTTTTACAGGACACATTTGCTTTTCAAGGATCAATATTCAATTTGGCTTTTTATACACTATAAATCAAGCTTTAAAAAGTGAAGAAAATGTGTTTCTGGTTTTGAAGTTATTTTAAACCATAGCCAGGTCCTAAGCTGAGCCCAATTAATAAGGCTCACTCTTGCAAATTCTAAGCACAAAGTATGAGCTATGAGAGGTAAGGTTACATTTCTTCCTTTCTGTCAAAGAATTTTGCCATAAGAGATATTTTTAAGTAAAATAATGAGCTATAAATCAGTCTAATTAGAGAATTTGTAAGTACTCAGCAGATGTAAAATTGTAAGCTTTAAAGAAATAATTTCCTTTGCTCATTATTTCTTTCTATGGATGCTATAAAACATATTCATGAACAGTAATTTTTATATATGTAAAGACAGAATTATTAACATACTCACATAACATTTTAGTGTTATTTTATCAATGAGTTAAAATTAACAACCTGTTTAATTTCGAAATTTAGAACAAATGAACCTTATAACGGCTGTGATATACCATCAAATGCGAGTACCATCTACATATGTTAAGGAAGACTTGGTTAAACACAAATAAAATTATAAAAGAAACCTGTTTTACGCATTTAAAATAACTTATTTCTAAGTGTCCTCACAAAGCTTAAACAGATCTCTTCAACCCTATGGACTGGACATGTTTCTGAATTAATTTCCACCCAGATACCCATGGGATGAAAATTCTAACTGTGTGATAAATTAAGTTGCCAAATGAAATGGATTAGTGATCAGTGAAATCGCCTGATAAGCTGTCAGATCCACTTTGAATTGGGATTCATCCTCTTTCTTCACCTGTTCATTAAGCTCCAAGTTCAAGGCAACTCTAGTGACTGATTGCACATTAACAAGCTGTTTATGCGGGGAAGTGTAGCTAGTCTAGTCAACATTCCTACACTTATACATTCATTTAAACATAATTCTCTGGTAATTTATTCTGTTCACAATCCCACGATGGAAAAATATACCTCTACCCTGAAGTTTAACTTTGAACACAACAGAGATGTGATCTGTCATAAAATTAAAACTTAACAAACAAATCAGAGTTACCTTAAGGTCAAAAAAAGCCAGGGAAATTTAAAGCCATAAATTTACTTCTTCAAACAGTTACAAAAATAAAAAGAATAGTGAAAAGCTGGTGCCACTGCACTGATAGTATGCCAAAACAAAATATTTATTTCTGTCCCTATTCTAAAGCAAACACTGGCTGCTTTTATAACCAGAAAGCTAAAACCAGTTAATAATGTTGAAAAATACATCCCAACCTTTCTTTCTTATCCAAGTGACCAAAATCTTCCTTTATACTATACTAAGTGTAATAAAATGACTTGTTAATCAAAAAGCACCAAATCTGAGCTATAAGAATATTCTTCTTATTCAAGCATCAAACATTGACTCTGTTCTTTTTATGTATATAGAATTTACTCCATATGGAGACTATTCATCGAATACAAATTTAATAAAAATCAATAATTCCTCTGAAACTGCTGCAGTTTAAAAAAATTTCTATATCAGGAAAATATAAGAATGCTTACATTTTTGAGATAAGCTAGTGTTCTTCACTATGATTTATGGAGCCTAATTTTTATATGAATTAATGACTAGAATTAAGAAATCAATGTCACTTTTCCCTTTCCCTACACATATAAACCAAGGCTTTAATTGAAGAAAAATTAAGTAAACTAACAGCCAAGTGATGAAAATTATATTCAGCCAACAGAATAGAATGAATATTATCCACATGGTTTAACCCCAAAAGAAGAAGCTCCCCAAAAGTCTTAAAGAAGAAAAATAACTTAGAAATTAAGTTGACTTGTATATGAAACAAATAAAACAAACAATTTCTTTGGATGAAATAAACAGAAGTGTACATAAAATGATTTTTCAATTTTACTGTATAATTGAAAAATTAAAATTTTAAAAGTAAAAGAGCATAGAGGACTCCATATAAGGTCACACATGAGCATTAGACAGCTCCACAGCCTCATGAAATGCCATCTAGCACTGTTATAAAGTTCAGTTTTTAACTAGATCTAACCATAATCAACTACTAACAAGTCATGCAATTACAAGACAAACTATGGCAGACAGCATTTAGATTTATTTACTACCAACAGAATTATGATTCACTTACCCCGTCCCTTCCTCCCACATAGACACTGCTGCTTCCCCTCCCAAGGAACTGGCCCCTCCTCTACAGTCTCAATCCAGTTGGCTCGGTGCAAATGGAGAGCAGCAATGAAGGCACGGAATCCAATTTCAGAAGACAGGGATGGTTTCAATATATGTCAAGACTCTGCAAAGCAGGGTCCTGTGGCTTATATGGCACCTAAGGACTGCCACCCATTCTAGCCCAGGGTGGGCTGAGATTTTCTGGCATAGAGAAAAGGCTCAAAGTTTCAGAGAAACTATGCTTTTCAACAACCGATAAGAACCAAAGCCATGGTCATAAGACATCCCCAGGACCAAGTGCTGTGCTGGACCCTAGGTACTACTCTGAAAGGGACAGAAACAATACAAAACCGAAAAAAAAAAAAAAAAAATTTCTCTCATCTCAAGGTACTGTAATGTCCATCTCTTTCCCCACTACCTTGAATTTCAAGAACAGAACAGTGGCAATGAACATGAGCTACTGGGTTTGTCTACTAAGAAACATTCGGTACTGTTCTCCTAAAGCCTCCATCCAACCCAACCACACCCAATGCCTCTAGGTTACCACCACCAAGCTACTTGTACCTTATTGGTGCCAATAAAATGTTACAGGTAAAATCCTGCATTCAATTCCACAAGGCAATATTAAAAGGTATATTTCCCATGTTCAAAGAAATGGAAATTTAAACAATAATAAATACGGCTAACCCACGCACGGGCGGCTGCAACCAGTGCACTAAGTGCGGCCGAGAAGAGCTACCCCACGTCCGAGGTCAGGGGCAGAAGTCGGGAGGACCCCATGCCCGAAGGGTGGCGGCCAAGAGGAGTTACCCCACGTCCGAGGTCAGGGGCAGTGGCCGAGAGTGCCAGGCTGCGACGGCGCAGGAATGGCCAAGAGGAGCTACCCAACTCCGAGGTCGGGGGCAGCGGCCGAGAGTGCCAGGCTGCGATGGTGCAGGAATGGCCGAGAGGAGCTACCCAAGTCCAAGGTCAGGGGCAGCTGGGAGGAGCCACCCCGCACCCGAGGCCAGGGGCAGCAGCTGAGAAGAGCAATCCCATGCCTGAGGCCAGGGGCGGTGGCCAGGAAGAGCAACCACACCTCCAAGGAGCTGTGGCTACACAGGCACAGGAGGGCCTAGAGGAGCCATCCCACGTGAAGGTCAGGAAGGGCGGCGGTGAGGAGATACCCCTCATCCAAGGTAAGGAGCAGCAGCTGCGCTTTGCTGGAGCAGCCATGAAGAGATACCCCATGCCCAAGGTAAGAGAAACCCAAGTAAGATGGCAGGTGTTGCAAGAGGGCATCAGAGGGCAGACACACTGAAACCATACTCACAGAAATCTAGTCAATCTAATCACACTAGGACCACAGCCTTGTCTAACTCAATGAAACTAAGCCATGCCCATGGGGCAACCCAAGATGGGCAGGTCATGGTGGAGAGGTCTGACAGAATTTGGACCACTGGAGAAGGGAATGGCAAACCACTTCAGTATTCTTGCCTTGAGAACCCCATGAACAATATGAAAAGGCAAGAACTCCCCAGGTCAGTAGGTGCCCAATATGCTACTGGAGATCACTGGAGAAATAACTCCAGAAAGAATGAAGGGATGGAGCCAAAGAAAAAACAACACCCAGCTGTGGATGTGACTGGTGATAGAAGCAAGGTCCGATGCTGTAAAGAGCAATATTACATAGGAACCTGGAATGTCAGGTCCATGAATCAAGGCAAATTGGAAGTGGTTAAACAGGAGATGGCAAGAGTGAATGTCAACATTCTAGGAATCAGCGAACTAAAATGGGTTGGAATGGGTGAATTTAACTCAGATGATCATTACATCTACTACTGTGGGCAGGAATCCCTCAGAAGAAATGGAGTAGCCATCATGGTCAACAAAAGAGTCCGAAATGCAGTACTTGGATGCAATCTCAAAAATGACAGAATGATCTCTATTCGTTTCCAAGGTAAACCATTCAATATCACAGTAATCCAAGTCTATGCCCCAACCAGTAATGCTGAATAAGCTGAAGTTGAACGGTTCTATGAAGCCCTACAACACCTTTTAAAACTAACACCCAAAAGAGATGTCCTTTTCATTATAGGGGACTGGAATGCAAAAGTAGGAAGTCAAGAAACACCTGGAGTAACAAGCAAATTGGGCCTTGGAATGTGGAATGAAGCAGGGCAAAGATAATAGAGTTTTGCCAAGAAAATGCATTGGTCATAGCAAACACCCTCTTCCAACAACACAAGAAAAGACTCTACACATGGACATTACCAGATGGTCAACACCAAAATCGGATTGATTATATTCTTTGCAGCCAAAGATGGAGAAGCTCTATACAGTCAACAAAAACAAGACCAGGAGCTGACTGTGGCTCAGATCATGAACTCCTTATTACCAAATTCAAACTTAAAATGAAGAAAGTAGGGGAAACCACTAGACCATTCAGGTATGACCTAAATCAAATCCCTTATGATTATACAGTAGAAGTGAGAAATAGATTTAAGGGCCTAGATCTGATAGATAGAGTGCCTGATGAACTATGGAATGAGGTTCGTGTCACTGTACCAGAGACAGGGATCAAGATCATCCCCATGGAAAAGTGCTGGGGTCCTGCCCTGGTAGATCCAGGGTAATTCAAAGGGGAGACGGAGTAGGCAAGGAAAAACTTACTTATTTAATCAGAAATATAAGATTAGATTAGGAAGAAATAGTGTAGTAGGAAAATTAAGTGGAGAAAAGAGGCTGAATAACTTGGTTTACGTGGAAAGCCAATAAAGTTCCAAACAAGGAACTTGCACCATCTACGTTAGGCCACCGGTGTCCTCTTGAATAGCGGGGGGGTGCCCCACCGTGGGCTCCCTCTCGCATGGATCTTAGAAGCCAGGGAAAGTAAGTAAACATGGCGAGCCTCCACGCCCCAGATGGGAATTCAGCCAGAAATTAAAGAGAAGACATGGGGGAAACCAGTCCAGCGACTGGCCCAACCCCTATTGTCTAGAAAGGCCTTTTATACCTTTTTGATTGTACATAAAGATCAATGGGTAATACAAAATTATGCAGCGTCAGCAGCCCTGACTCTTATCAAAACCAGGCTTTCTCTCTGCACACTTAATTGTATACACAAGTCTTAGGTGATTTACATCATCTTCTGGCCAGAGGGCCAATTAACATTTTACGGCCCTTTTCTGATAAGGATTTGTCAACCAGAAGACTTATTTGTGTTGTTCTTCCCAAAGTGTGGTGTCACTCTCAGCAATAAATAAAGTTACATTCTTACATAGCAAGGACACAAGAAGAGTGCAGTGATACATAACAAAGAAAAGTAATTAACTCAAAAGTCTAGTGTTGCTAACATGAAAACTAGTACATTCCTATTTCTATATCCCTATAGCATTGATTAATATCCTTCAGGTGTCTAAAAGATAAAGAATATGGAGGCCTGGCAGCAGTCATTGAGTCAACAGTGAAAACCCATCACCAATATGAGCTTTAGCTCTTAGAAAAGGCTCTGTATCTTAAGATGCTTTACGCTTTGTGGCTCTTGTGGTTGGGGGGCTGGAAACAATCCATAAATTGTAAAAGGTCCAGGGGAACCCGTTAGGCAAGTTAGAGAGCCATTAAAGGGGTGTGAGCTGATGCAGGAGACTGAAGCCCTGAATTAACTTTTTTACAGACAATGTCAGAAGAGTGAAAAAGCACAGAACAATAAAATCAGGCCGACTCTAGTTTTTGGGGTACATGCTCAGGAAAACTCAGGGGGAACACCTGAAGCGAGATCACACCTTTGCGTTTTGTCTGGCTTCCTTCCTCATGACCATTGCCACGGGCAGGAATCCTCATGCTGGCTCCTGGCAGAAAAGAAATGCATAAAAGTAAAATGGCTGTCTGGGGAGGCCTTACAAATAGCTGTGAAAAGAAGAGAAGCAAAAAGCAAAAGAGAAAAGAAAAGATATAAACATCTGAATGCAGAGTTCCAAAGAATAGCAAGAAGAGATAAGAAAGCTTTCCTCAGGGATCAATGCAAAGAAATAGAGGAAAACAACAGAATGGAAAAGACTAGAGATCTCTTCATGAAAATTAGAGATACCAAGGGAACATTTCATACAAACATGGGCTCAATAAAGGACAGAAATGATCTGAACCTAACAGAAGCAGAAGATATTAAGAAGAGGTGGCAAGAATACACATAAGAACTGTACAGAAAAGATCTTCACGACCCAGATAATCACGATGGTGTGATCACTCATCTAGAGCCAGACATCCTAGAATGTGAAGGCAAGTGGGCCTTAGAAAGCATCACTATGAACAAAGCTCGTGGAGCTGATGGAATTCCAGTGGAGCTGTTTCAAATCCTGAAAGATGATGCTGGGAAAGTGCTGCACTCAATATGCCAGCAAATTTGGAAAACTCAGCAGTGGCCACAGGACTGGAAAAGGTCAGTTTTCATTCCAATCCCAAAGAAAGGCAATGCCAAAGAATGCTCAAACTACCACACAATTGTACTCATCTCACATGCTAGTAAAGTAATGCTCAAAATTCTCCAAGCCAGGCTTCACCAATACATGAACTGTGAACTTCTTGATGTTCAAGCTGGTTTTAGAAAAGGCAGAGGAACCAGAAATCAAATTGCCAACATCCTCTGGATCATGGAAAAAGCAAGAGAGTTCCGGAAAAACATCTATTTCTGCTTTCTTGACTATGCCAAAACCTTTGACCGTGTGGATCACAATAAACTGTGGAAAAACCTGAAAGAGATGGGAATACCAGACCACCTGACCTGCCTCTTGAGAAATCTGTATGCAGGTCGGGAAGCAACAGTTAGAACTGGACATGGAACAACAGACTGGTTCCAAATAGGAAAAGGAGTATGTCGAGGCTGTATACTGTCACCCTGCTTATTCAACTTATATGCAGAGTACATCATGAGAAACGCTGGACTGGAAGAAACACAAGCTGGAATCAAGATTGCCGGGAGAAATATCAATAACCTCAGATATGCAGATGACACCACCCTTATGGCAGAAAGTGAAGAGGAACTAAAAAGCCTCTTGATGACAGTGAAAGAGGAGAGTGAAAAAGTTGGCTTGAAGCTCAACGTTCAGAAAACTAAAATCATGGCATCTGGTCCCATCACTTCATGGGAAATAGATGGGGAAACAGTGGAAACAGTGTCAGACTTTATTTTGGGGGGCTCCAAAATCACTGCAGATGGTGACTGCAGCCATGAAATTAAAATACGCTTACTCCTTGGAAGAAAAGTTATGACCGACCTAGATAGCATATTCAAAAGCAGAGACATTGCTTTGCTGACTAAGGTCCGTCTAGTCAAGGCTATGGTTTTTCCTGTGGTCATGTATGGATGTGAGAGTTGGACTGTGAAGAAGGCTGAGTGCTGAAGAACTGATGCTTTTGAACTGTGGTGTAGGAGAAGACTCTTGAGAGTCCTTTGGACTGCAAGGAGATCCAACCAATCCATTTGAAGGAGATCAGCTCTGGGATTTCTTTGGAAGGAACGATGCTAAATCTAAAACCCCAGTACTTTGGCCACCTCATGCGAAGAGTTGACTCATTGGAAAAGACTCTGATGCTGGGAGGGATTGAGGGCAGGAGGAGAAGGGGACGACAGAGGATGAGATGGCTGGATGGCATCACTGACTCGATGGACGTGAGTCTAAGTGAACTCCAGGAGTTTATGATGGACAGGGAGGCCTGGCGTGCTGCAGTTCATGGGGTCACAAAGAGTCGGACACAACTGTGTGACTGAACTGACCCCACGCCAGAGGTCAGGGGTGGCAACCGAGAGGAGCTACCCCACGCCAGAGGTCAGGGCGGCGGCCAAGAGGAGTTGCCCCACCTCCAAGGAGCAGCGGCTGTGCAAGTGTAGGAGGGCTGAGAGGGGCTACTCTACCTTCAAGGTCAGGAGGGGCGGCTGTAAGGATATACTCCTCGTCCAAGGTAAGGAGCAGCGGATGTGCTTTGCTGGAGCAACCGTAAAGAGATATCCCACGTCCAAGGTAAGAGAAACCCAAGTAAGACAGTAGGTGTTGCAAGAGGGCATCAGAGAGCAGACACACTGAAACCATAATCACAGAAATCTAGCTAATCTGATCATATGGACCACAGCCTTGTCTAACTCAATGAAGCTAAGCCATGCCCAGTGGAGCCACCCAACACAGACAGGTCATGTTGGAGAGGTCTAACAGAATGTGGTCCACTGGAAAAGGGAATGGCAAACCACTTCAGTATTCTTGCCTTGAGAACCCCATGAACAATATGAAAAGGCAAAATGATAGGATACTGAAAGGGGAACTCCCTGGGTAGACCGATGCCCAGTATGCTACTGGAGATCAGTGGAGAAATAACTCCAGAAAGAACAAAGGGATGGAGTCAAAGCAAAAACAATACCTAGCTGTGGATGTGACTGGTGATAGAAACAAGGTCCGATGCTGTAAAGAGAAATATTACATAGGAACCTAGAATGTCAGGTCCATGAATCAAGGCAAATTGGAAGTGGTCAAACAGGAGATGGCAAGAGTGAATGTCAACATTCTAGGAATCAGCGAACTAAAGTGGACTGGAATGGGTGAGTTTAACTCAGATGACCATTATATCTACATCTGCGGGCAGGAATCCCTCAGAAGAAATGGAGTAAACATCACGGTCAACAAGAGTCTAAAATGCAGTACTTGGATGCATCCTCAAAATCGACAGAATGATCTCTATTCATTTCCAAGGTAAGCCATTCAATATCATGGTAATCCAAGCCTATGCCCCAACCAGTAACACTGAAGAAGCTGAAGTTGAACGGTTCTATAAAGACCTACAAGATTTAGAACTAACACCCAAAAAAGATGTCCTTTTCATTTTAGGGGACTAGAATGCAAAAGTAGGAAGTCAAGAAACACCTAGAGTAACAGGCAAATTTGGCCTTGGAGTACCCAGTGAAGCAGGGCAAAGACTAATAGAGTTTTGCCAAGAGAACCCTCTGGTCATAGCTAACACTTCCGTCCAACAACACAAGAGAAGACTCTACACATGGACATTACCAGATGGTCAACGCCGAAATCAGATTGATTATATTCTTTGCAGCCAGAGTTGGAGAAGCTCCATACAGTCAGCAAAAACAAGACCGAGAACTGACTGTGGCTCAGACCATGAACTCCTTATCGCCAAATTCAGACTTAAATTGAAGAAAGTGGGGAAAACCACTAGACCATTCAGGTATGACCTAAATCAAATCCCTTATGATTATACAGTGGAATGAGAAATAGATTTAAGGGACTAGATTTGATAGAGTGCCTGATGAACTATGGATGGAAGTCCGTGTCATTGTACAGGAGACAGGGATCGGGACCATCCCCATGGAAATGAAATGCAAAAAAGCAAAATGGCTGTCTGAGGATGCCTTACAAATAGCTGTGAAAAGAAGAGAAGCGAAAAGCAAAGGAGAAAAGCAAAGACATAAACATCTGAATCCAGAGTTCCAAAGAATAGCAAGAAGAGATAAGAAAGCCTTCTTCAGCGATCAATGCAAAGAAATAGAGGAAAAGAACAGAATGGGAAAGACTAGAGATCTCTTCAAGAAAATTAAAAATACCAAGGGGACATTTCATGCAAAGATGGGCTTGACAAAGGACAGAAATGGTATGGACCTAAAGGAAGCAGAAGATATTAAGAAGAGGTGGCAAGTATACACAGAAGAACTGTACAAAAAAGAGCTTCATGACACAGATAATCACAATGGTAATGGTGTGATCACTCACCTAGAGCCAGACATCCTAGAATGTGAAGGCAAGTGGGCCTTAGAAAGCATCACTATGAACAAAGCTCGTGGAGCTGATGGAATTCCAGTGGAGCTGTTTCAAATCCTGAAAGATGATGCTGGGAAAGTGCTGTACTCAATATGCCAGCAAATTTGGAAAACTCAGCAGTGGCCATAGGACTGGAAAATGTCAGTTTTCATTCCAATCCCAAAGAAAGGCAATGCCAAACAATGCTCAAACTACCGCACAATTGTACTCATCTCACATGCTAGTAAAGTAATGCTCTAAATTCTCCCAGCCAGGCTTCACCAATACATGAACCGTGAACCCAGATGTTCAAGCTGGTTTTAGAAAAGGCAGAGGAACCAGAAATCAAATTCCAACATCTGCTGGATCATTGAGAAAGCAAGAGAGTTCCAGAAAAACATCTATTTCTGTTTTCTTGACTATGCCAAAGCCTTTGACCGTGTGGATCACGATAAACTGTGGAAAATTCTGAAAGAGATGGGAATACCAAACCACCTGACCTGCCTCTTGAGAAATCTGTTTGCAGGTCGGGAAGCAACAGTTAGAACTGGACATGGAACGACAGACTGGTTCCAAATAGGAAAAGGAGTACGTCAAGGCTGTATATTGTCACCCTGCTTATTTAACTTATATGCAGAGTACATCACAAGAAATGCTGGACTGGAAGAAACACAAGCTGGAATCAAGATTGCCAGGAGAAATCTCAATAACCTCAGATATGCAGATGACACCACCCTTATGGCAGAAAGTGAAGAGGAACTAAAAAGCCTCTTGATGACAGTGAAAGAGGAGAGTGAAAAAGTTGGCTTAAAGCTCAACATTCAGAAAATGAAGATCATGGCATCTGGTCCATCACTTCATGGCAATAGATGGGGAAACAGTGGAAACAGTGTCAGACTTTTTTGGGGGGGGCTCCAAAATCACTGCAGATGGTGTTTGCAACCATGAAATTAAAAGACACTTACTCCTTGGATGGAAAGTTATGACCAACCTAGATAGCATATTCAAAAGCAGACACATTACTTTGCCAACAAAGGTCCATCTAGTCAAGACCAGTGGTCATGTATGGATGTGAGAGTTGGACTGTGAAGAAAGCTGAGTGCCAAAGAATTTATGTTTTTGAACTGTAGTGTTGAAGAAGACTCTTGAGAGTCCCTTCGACTGCAAAGAGATCCAACCAGTCCATCCTAAAGGAGATCGGTCCTGGGTGTTCATTGGAAGGACTGATGCTGAAGCTGAAACTCCAATACTTCGGCCACCTCATGTGAAGAGTTAACTCATTGGAAAAGACTCTGATGCTAGGAGGGATTGGGGGCAGGAGGAGAAGGGAACGACAGAGGATGAGATGGCTGGATGGCATCACCGACTCAATGGACATTAGTCTGAGTGAATTCTGCGAGCTGGTGATGGGCAAGGAGGCCTGGCTTGCTGTGATTCATGGGGTCGCAAAGAGTTGGACTCGACTGAGCGACTCAACTGAACTGAAGTGAACTGAAAGTATAATTCAAAGGCACAGGTTAAAAAAATCATTAAACTTAACATTGATAAAGTTTGGGGAAATATATTATCTTTTAACTTAAGTGATATAAATTCATTTATCCTTTCCATAAAGCTATTTGGTTACATACATCTAAAGTTTAAAAACTTTCTTACTGCCATAATTTCACTTCAAGGAATATACTCCCCTTGGACTAATCAAAGATTTTTTACAAAGATCTTCTAGGATGTTTGTTTCCACCTGTTGATAACAGTAAAAACAAGAAACAATCTAAATTTCCAACAATGAGAGACTACTCAAATCAATATTCATGTGTACAACTGAATATCACACAGCAATTTAAAATGACATGTAAAAATGATTGCAGTGTTAAAAAATTAAGTGATATTTTCTACAATTCAAAATACACCTATGGAATAAAAAGAAAATAACCTGAAGCAAAAACACTGAACTTAAACAATGATGTATATGCTGGGAATCACCATGGAGATGTTTTATTTTCTGTATTTTTTATTTTCCCTATTTTAAATATTAAAGTGTATTCCTTTTGCTATCAGATACCCCCCAAAAAATTTTAAAACATTTTTTAAACCAATTGAATAGTATGTGTGACAAAATATAAACTTCCTAAGTGCACTGCAGAATTCTCAGAAAGAGAAAAAAAACCACTGAAGACATGGAATAAATGCCCAAGCAGCTCCGATCACTTTACCCCAGCATTTTTTTTTGAAAATTTTAGTCTCTCAAAGTCCCTTGAGGACTATGCTAGTATAACTATAGTATATGCTATAACTCCAAGGGATATTCCATTAAAAATAGTAACAAGAGTGGTCAAAAATAGAAGTTGAAAACTCAGGAGGGAATTTTCTGGAAGTCACCCATTTCCATAGAAATTATTTTGAGGATTCTTTGAGGATTTTAACACCTCACAAAGCTTCTTTTTCATTTAATCTTTCACTCCATCCTCATACAGTCCGTTTTCTGTCTATCCTCACCCTGGATAAAGTGAAGACACTTTCTTACAGTAGGAAGCTCACACATAAACCTGTAGCCAGTATTAAGAATTCAGCCCTCAAAAAACTGCTCTCACCCAGCCTACACACTCACACCTGTCTGCTCAACTGTATTTCACAGGTTGACCAAATGACAGCTTTCCACACAGTGATTTTGAAACTTTTCAGCAGGTTCCAGCACAACATAGGAGGAAAAGTAAAGGCAGAGAAGGATGGAAAGTAATTCTTCCCCCTTTGCTTGGCTTCACTGGAATGGGTACTGGGAGAGATCTACAGAGGCTGGTAAGAAGTAGTTTCTGAACATTACTGTCTCCATGCTAACAACTAATGCTCCCAAAACTTTAGCTATCACCCCATAAGTAATTTGTAGCTAGCTACTGTCTAATATACAGTTATCCCAAAATAAAAGGTCTAAGATTTCAGTAAATTCATAATGAACATTTGATTTTAATACTGCCTTACTCAGTAGACTCGTAGGTCTCATCAAGTTCTTTAGAAGCAATGAAAAGAACTGATTAAAAGGTGGAGGAACCATTTTAAAAAGGAAAAGCAATATGAAGAAACATAAGCCAAAGTGCTCACGCAATAAGAAGAAAAACACTGCAGAACCTCAAGGAAATCATGGAAAGAAATGGAATATTAGTTTTATTTTGTCTACTTGCATAAAACTTACAATAACTGTTTAATTGTGGTTAATACTTCAATTGTAGTTCAACTTTTCAGACACGGTGAACTCTAATAAGGACCTAAATGCTCTATAGTTATAAGCTCAGGCATCCTTACAACAAGTAAAATTTTATAAGCTATTATTTACAACAAAAGCCTCAACCTGTTAACTCAAAATTTACATAACTGCAGATTTTTATTTGACCACTTCCAATTTACATTGATTCATGGACCTACATTCCAGGTTCCTATGCAATATCATTCTTTGGTAGTTTAATCACTAAGTCATGTCCGACTCTTACAACCCCATGGACTATATATAGCCTGCCAGGCTCCTTTGTCCATGGGATTCTCTAGGCAAGAATACTGGAGTGGGTTGCCATTTCCCTACAGCATCAGATATTACTTCCATCAACAGTCATATCTACCACTGGGTTTTGGGGGGTTTTGTTTTGTTTTTGTTTTTGCTTTGACTCAACCTATTCATTCTTTCCGGAGCCGTTTCTCCCCTCTTCTCCAGGAGCATATTGGGCATCTGCCGACCTGGGGAGTCCATCTGTCAATGTCATATTTTTTTGCCTGTTCATACTGTTCATGGGGTTCTCAAGGCAAGGATGCTGAAGTGGTTTGCTACTTCCTTCTCCAGTGGACCACGTTTTGTCAGAACTTTCCACTATGACCCATCCGTCTTGGGTGGCCCTACACAGCATAGCTTCACTAACTTAGAAAAAGCTGTGATCCATGTGATCAGTTTCGTGAGTTATCTGTGACTGTGATTTTCATTGTGTCTGCCCTCTGATGGCTAAGGATAAGAGGCTCATGGAAGTTTCCTGATGGGAGGGACTGGCTGTGAGGGAATCTGAGTCTTGCTCTGATAGGCAGGGCCATGCTGAGTTCAGTGCAGTTCAGTCGCTCAGTCGTGTCCGACTCTTTGAGACCCCATGAATCGCAGCACGTCGGGCCTCCCTGTCCATCACCAACTCCTGGAGTTCACTCAGACTCATGTCCATCGAGTCAGTGATGCCATCCAGCCATCTCATCCTCTGCCTCCCCTTCTCCTCCTGCCCTCAATCCCTCCCAGCATCAGAGTCTTTTCCAATGAGTCAACTCTTCGCATGAGGTAGCCAAAGTACTGGAGTTTCAGTTTAGCATCATTCCTTCCAAAGTACACCCAGGGCTGATCTCCTTTAGAATGGATTGGTTGGATCTCCTTGCAGTCCAAGGAACTCTCAAGAGTCTTCTCCAACACCACAGTTCAAAAGCATCAATTCTTTGGTGCTCAGCCTTCTTCACAGTCCAACTCTTATATCCATACATGACCACAGGAAAAACCATAGCCTTGACTAGACAGNGACGTACTCCTTTTCCTATTTGGAACCAGTCTGTCGTTCCATGTCCAGTTCTAACTGTTGCTTCCCGACCTGCAAACAGATTTCTCAAGAGGCAGGTCAGGTGGTCTGGTATTCCCATCTCTTTCAGAATTTTCCACAGTTTATCATGATCCACACGGTCAAAGGCTTTGGCATAGTCAAGAAAGCAGAAATAGATGTTTTTCTGGAACTCTCCTGCTTTTTTGATGATCCAGCAGATGTTGGCAATTTGATCTCTGGTTCCTCTACCTTTTCTAAAACCATGCTCAGTAAATCTTTAATCCAATTTTCTGTTAATGGGTGGGGCAGTGTTCCCTCCCTATAGTTTGACCTAAGGGTTATGCTAAGGGTTATGACTTCCTTCAAAAGGACTTATGCCATCACACCCCAGGGTTCCCAGGACTGCTGTATTCAGTGCCCCTGACCCCAAGGCAGCCCACTGTCAACCCATGCCTCTGCTGGAGACTCCTGCAGGCAAGTCTGGCTCAGTCTCTTGTGGGTTCACTGCTCCTTTTTCCTGGGAACAAGGTTTGTCTGTGCCCTCCAAGAGTCTGTTTCCCCAGTCCTATGGAAGTTCTGTAATCAAAGTCCACTGGCCTTCAAATTCCCCAGCAATTCTCAATCTTTTTGCCAGATCCTCAGGTTGGGGAATCTGTTGTGGGCCCTAGAATTTATGTAAGAGGGCAAGAACTTCTTTGATATAATTGGCATAGGAACCTGGAACATTAGGTCCATGAATCAAGGTAAATTGGAAGTGGTCAAGCAGGAGATGCCAAGAGTGAACACTGACATTTTAGCAATCAGTGAACTACAGTGGACCAGAATAGGCAAATTTAATTTAGATGACCATGACATCTACTACTGTGGGCAAGAATCCCTTAGAAGAAATGGAATATCCCTCTGAGTCAACAAAAGAAGCTGAAATGCAGTACTGGGATACAATCTCGAAAATGACAGAATGATCTCTGTTCATTTCCAAGGCAAATCATTCAATATCGCAGAAATTCAAGTCTATGCCTCAGCCACTAATGCCAAAGAAGCTGAAGTTGAATAGTTCTATGAAGACCTACAAGACCTTCTAGAAGTAACACCAAAAAAAGATGCCTTTTCATCATGGGGGACTGGAATGCAAAAGTAGGAAGTCAAGAAACACCTGGAGTAAAAGGCAAATTTGGCCTTGGGTACAGAATGAAGCAGGGCAAAGGCTAATAGAGTTTTGCCAAGAGAATGCACCAGTCATAGCAAACACCCTCTTCCAACAACACAAGAGATGACTCTACTCATGGATGTCACAAGATAGATGGTCAATACCGAAATCAGATTGATTATATTCTTTGCAGCTGAACATGGAGAAGCTCTATACAGTCAGCAAAATAAAAGACCAGGATCTGACTATGGCTCAGATCATGAACTCCTCATTGCAAAATTCAGACTTAAGTTGAAGAAAGTAGGGAAAACAACTAGACCATTCAGGTATAACCTAAATCAAATCCCTTATGATTATAAAGTAAAAGTGACAAATAGATTCAAGGGATTAGATCTGATAGACAGAGTGCCTGAAGAACTATGGACAGAGGACTGTAACATTTACAGGAGTCTTTAATCAAAACCATCCCCAAGAAAAAGAAATGCAAAAAGGCAAAATGCCTTTTGCCTGAGGAGGCCTTACAAATAGCTGAGAAAAGAGGAGAAATTAAGGCAAAGGAGAAAAGAAAAGATATACCCATCTGAATGCAGAGTTCCAAAGAATAACAAGGACCGATAAGAAAGCCTTCCTCAGTGAGAAATGCAAAGAAATAGAGGAAAATAGAATGTGAAAGACTAGAGATCTCTTCAAGAAAATTAGAGATACCAAGGGAACATTTCATGCAAAGATGGGCACAATAAAGGACAGAAATGGTATGGACCTAACAGAAGCAGAAGATATTAAGAAGAGGTGCCAGGAATACACAGAAGAACTATACAAAAAAGATCTTCATGACCCAGTTAACTACGATGGTGTGATCACTCACCTAGAGCCAGACATCCTGGGGTGTGAAGTCAAGTGGGCCTCAGGAAACATCACTGTAAACAATGCTAGTGGAGGCGATAGAATTCGAGCTGAACTATTTCAAATCCTAAAAGATGATGCTGTGAAAGTGCTATATTCAATATGCCACCAAATTTGGAAATCTTACCAGTGGCCACAGGACTGGAAAAGGTCAGTTTTCATTCCAATCCCAAAGAAAGGCAATGCCAAAGAGTATTCAAACTACTGAACAATTGCCATCTCACACACTAGCAAAGTAATGTTCAAAATTCTCCAAGCTAGGCTTCAACAGTACATGAACCAAAAACTTCCAGATGTTCAAGCTGTATGTAGAAAAGGTAGAGGAACTAGAGATCAAATTGCCAACATCTGTTGGATCATAGAAAAAGCAACAGAATTCCAGAAAAACATCTACTTCTGTTTCACTGACGACACTAAAGCCTTTGACTGTGTGGATCACATTAAACTGTGCAAAATTCTTAAAGAGATGGGAATATCAGACCACCTTACCTGCCTCCTGAGAAACCTGTATGCAGGTCAGGAAGAAACAATTAGAATGGGACATGAAACAATGGACTGGTTCAAAACTGGGAAGGGAATATGTACATCAAGGCTGTATACTCTCACCCTACTTATTTAACTTATATGCAGAGTACATCATGTGAAATGCCAACCTTGGATGAACCACAAACTGGAATCAAGAAAAATCAATAACCTCAGATAGGTCAATGACACCACCCATAAGGCAGAAAGCAAACAGAAACTAAAGACAGTCTTGATGAAAGTGAAAGAGCAGAGTAAAACAGCTGGCTTAAAACTCAACATTCCAAAAACAAAGATCACGGCATGCTATCCCATCACTTCATGGCAAATAGATGAGGAAACAATGGAAACTGGGACAGACTTTATCTTCCTGGGCTCAAAAATCACTGCAGATGGTGACTGCAGCCATGAAATTTAAAGACGCTTGTTCCTTGGAAGAAAAGCTATGACCAACCTAGACAGCAGATTAAAAAGCAGAGACATTGAAACATGTATAATATCATATATGAAACGAATCACTAGTCCAGGTTCGATGCATGATACTGGATGCTTGGGGCTGGTGCACTGAGACGACCCAGAGGGATGGTACGGGGAGGGAGGAGGGAGGGGGGTTCAGGATGGGGAACACATGTATACCTGTGGTGGATTCATGTTGATGTATGGCAAAACCAATACAATATTGTAAAGTAGTTAACCTCCAATTAAAATAAATAAATTTATATTTAAAAAAAGCAGAGACATTTTTTGGCCAACAAAGGTCTGTCTAGTCAAAGCTATGGTTTTTCCAGTAATCAGGTATGGATGTGAGAGTTGGACTATAAAGAAAGCTGAGTGCCGAAGAATTGATGTTTTTGAACTGTGGTGCTGGAGAAGACTTCTAAGAGACCCTTGGACTGCAAGAAGACCCAACCAGTCCATCCTAAAGGAGATCAGTCCTGGGTGTTCATTGGTGGGACTGTGTTGAAGCTAAAGCTCCAATACTTTGGCCACCTGATGCAAAGAGCTGACTCACTGGAAAAGACCCTGATGCTGGGGAAGATTGAAGGCAGGCAGAGAAGGGGACAACAGAGAATGAGATGGTTGGATGGCATCACTGACTCAATGGGCATGAGTTTGAGTAAACTCTGGGAGTCGGTGATGAACAGGAAAGCCTAGCGTCCATGGCATTGAAAAGACTTGAACATGACTGAGCGACTGAACTGCAATTGAATTGCAAGATTGAAGTTTGGAAAGTACTTGGTTGGGAAAAAGTTTTAAATACCAAATCATTTCATTCATGACAACCAGGCATTCCAATGCATTAACACAGACATGGGAAGAGAACTTTACAAGGCGGAAAGTGATGACGCTGCTTGACTGGGCACACTGCCTCCCACTCCCCTCTCACCAGAGGCAGCTCTGGAGTTTCCTGCCATGTCGCCTTGTTCACCTGAAAGTTAACAGCTGTTCTTCCCCTGACACACCAGGCAAACAACACAGCAAAGCAGAAAGCTGTGAATAAAGTCATTACACTGTATGTACACTTGGCATATCTTTCCATGTACCTAAGAACTTCCTGATGAGGCTGTCCTTGGGAGATGCAGAACATGGCCAAACTATAATTAGCTCAGCCAGAGAGGTAAGCTGACAGTGCCAAACGCTTTTTGGAGTTGCTGCCTGCCTTTGTATAAATTCGTCAAACTCTTGTACACTATGTGACAGCTATGAAAAAATTACACAAGCAAGGACAAAGAATCAAAAGAGTAACGGGATGCTTTCCTGTTAGTGATGCTTTCTCTTTAGCACCATTTTATTTCATTAAAATTATTTTTATTTCTTGATCAAATAAATTGCTTTTCTTAAATGAGCCAAACTGTGTTCACTGTGTCAAGTCCCCATTGTTGACTGTGCTATGGGTCAAAGGTGTTATAAACTCAATTGTGTAGTTCAATTTAACAAATACACAGGACCAGGTGTTTATTAAGAACATAAGGACAAGACAGTACTTTGAGAGAATACACCAAAAGTGGAAAAAACACCAGTCTATAGCCTCAACGGGGAGATAAATGAGTACAGTTAACAAAACTCAAGGAAAACCATGATTACTAGTATTATTAAGTATGCTATCAAGGCAAATTCAATGTTATGTTAATAACAAGAAAGAGAAAACTCATGAGAGAGTCTTAAGGCATTTAGGGAAATGAATGTCAACAACTGTACTCCATATGGCAGAACTGGGATCAATGACTGGAAGTTACAATAATACAGAGGAGAGCCAGTGATGTACAGATAGTGTGAAACTGTTAGTCGCTCAGTCATGTCCAACTCTTTGCGACCTGATGGACTATAAGCCTGCCAGGCTCCTCTGTCCATGGAATTCTCCAAGCAACAGTACTGGAGTGGGTTGCCTATTTCCTTCTCCAGGGGATCTTCCTGACCCAGGGATCAAATCTAGGTCTTTCACATTGCAGGCAGATTCTTTACTGTCTCAGCCACCAGGGAAGTCCCAATGCATGTATGTATGTATGTATGTATGTGTGTGTGTGTGTGTGTATTTAATTAAATAATTAGTTTCTTTAAGTTAAAGCTCACATTTATGGAATTTAGGGCACACACCAAGGAACTTTCCTACTATGTTGTTTGACTTTACACATCACCAGAGTGAAACCTGAAACAACACGGAACTGTAACTAACTTCTGTACTCCTGGAAAGCAAGGTCTGTCAAGAAATTAACTCCCACCCTTCTGTGTTCTGGAAATCAGCTTACTGCAAAGAGCTAGTCTTCCCCATATGACTGAGATAAAACTCCCAATGACCCTTGTACGCTATGATAAGACCAAGGCACAGACTCTCCAAATTCCCATTCTTTGTCTCATAAATGATTAGCTGAACTATCTGTCCCCATCAACCATTCTGGTTGATCAATGCCTGTTAACCAGACTTGACCCAACTTTACTCAGGCTTCTTTCTTTCCTCCAAGCCCCTGAACTTTGACCTACCCTTGAGCAACGGAAGGTGAACAACCCCTCTTTAATGACCCCTTCCAAAATAAACTGGCCTCAAGGAAAAATGTTCCCTGATCAACTGTCAAATCATGCTACCCACAACCAATGTTCACGCCTCTCTGTAAAAAAAAAAGTCCTTTTCTGCTTGAACTTTGAGATGCTTGCTTATCTCATAGTCAAAGTGGTTCTTCCTATCGCAATATCCTTCCTCCTACTACTGAGATAAGTCTCTACCCCTTATTGTAATAATCTTTTTGAATAATGTTTCTCTTTACCTAAGTCTGCATTTGTTTTTAAACCTTTTAACTTACAAAGAGCCTAACTTTACGGAACACAAATTAAAATTATGAAATATCCAATTATTGATATTTATTTTTATAGAATCACAAACATTATGTATTTCTTGATATACAGTCACATGGTAAAATATATAAAAGATACAGACCACTATAAAATAAACTAAAATTAAAATTTAACATTAATTGTTATTTCCCAATGTTTGAAACCCCAAATTATAAGATCATTAATCATAAAATAAACCATTAAAAACAAACATGAATAGCTGAAACCAAGCAGCTGAGTTTGGAAACTACAGAAATAATTTCTTTATATTTTATTTCTGTCTGGTGTAGATCAAACATCTCTTTACAAAGTCAAAAGAAGGAAAAGCTTAATGAACTTGCTTTTATGTTGGCCAACTATTAACTGAAGCATTAAATCAACAATAATATAGCTGCTAAAGTTCTTTCTAAGGAACTTTCTGCAACAACCTGTTTCTTTTCCAGGGGTCCAGTACCCTAGTTACAACTTAGTATGGATACCATGTAGAGTTAGCACATTAACTGCAGCACATACATAAAACAAGTGCTCAGTGTCTTCAGTACATGACATCTGTATCTCTGGAAGGGTATTTTTTCTTAAACATTTATATTCCTATTTATGAAAAAATATTTTTAAACAATAAATATTTTGTATTACAAGCAGATGGGGTACGGGGTCCCCAGAGAAAAAGAACCAGGCATGACTTTCTTGACTTTAAAGAAGTCATTTCTGGCCTAAGTCATTTTGTGATCTAAGCCTGGGTAACAGTGCTTGCCCTTGAACACATCTCAGTAATTACTGATCTTACCACAAGTGAAGGAATGCAGGAACAAAGGAGAAACAGGCAAGAAACAACAGTTTAGCAGTAAAACAGAGTCCTCGTTCCTCCTTAAGGGATACAGGTAACAATTTGTGTGAGTTAGGCAGGAACAAAGACCCACATCCAGGTGGAGCATGGAAAAACGATAATGACCTTTTCCGGCTTCAACCAACTAAAACTTGGGCTCTGTCAACCTTTGCCCCAGCTCTAGGCTGAATTCTCCTCTGCTCAAGCCCCTTCATGAGTATGCAAGTATCCTTAGCATAAAAATTCCCCAATCTTACTGTTCTGGGAAACACTGCTTTGGAAAAGATCCCCAGCATTCTTTTTGCTGCAAGTAATAAATCTTTCTTTCTCCCGATTTTTGGCTTTGTTGTATCTTTTGGCCTGATACCCACCAAGACACCAACCCAGATTTAGGGCAACAGTATAACAAATACATCACAAAATATCAACTACTCACCCGCATTGACTATAGCATCCACCTCTAGCAATGTGATGTCACCTCTATACAGAGAAACTTTCTCACTCAAACTTTTCTTCCCCTGTGATGGTTCCTGAGTATTTTCTTCTGTAATAAAGAAGGGATGTATATTAAATGTAATATTCTTAGTTAACTTAATAAATACAATTTTAATACAAGAGCTGATATAGGTCACACTCTAGACAAGTGGACACATTAGACAAGTGGAAATAACTGTGTAACTATTATCAGGAATGTGGTCTATTCTCTATTTATCAAGTACTCCTCAATACAAAATGCAGTATCATATATATAATAGGCATTCAATAAATTTCAGTTCAGTTCAGTTACTCAGTTGTGTCCGGTTCTTTGAGACCCCATGAACCGCAGCACGTCAGGCCTCCCTGTCCATCACCAACTCCCGGAGTCCACCCAAACCCATGTCCATTGAGTCGATGATGTCATCCAACCATCCCATCCTCTGTCGTCTCCTTCTCCTCCTGCCTTCAATCTTTCCCAGCATCAGGGTCTTTTCCAATGAGTCAGCTCTTCGCATCAGGTGGCCAAAGTATTGGAGTTTCAGCTTCAACATCAGTCCTTCCAATGAACACCCAGGACTGATCTCCTTTAGGGTGGACTGGTTGGATCTCCTTGCAGTCCAAGGGACTCTCAAGAATCTTCTCCAACACCACAGTTCAAAAGCATCAATTCTTCGGCGCTCAGCTTCCTTTATAGTCCAACTCTCACATCCATACATGACCACTGGAAAAACCATAACCTTGACTAGCCCTGTTATATTGGTCAACAAAACGTTCAATTCTTGCTATTAACATTATAAAGATATGAATTTTAAGATATAATTATGTACTACTGGTTTCACAAGAATATGAGAAAAAAATGTGCAAACTACCAACAAAATAATAAACAAGTTTATTTCTATTTTGTTCAAGTTACCGAAAAAGCATCCTTGAAAAGAACATTTACTCAGAACAAAAAAGTGTAGGTTCCACTCTTTGCTATGTAACAAGCTGTCCCTTGGAATGGTAGGGATCAAGAATACAGGATGGTGTGAAACATCTCCTTTATCAAATTCTATAAACCTTTCACTCTAGAGGGCGCTGTTAGATTTAAATGAGAAAAAGCTCTGTCCTGCACACAACAGTCAGCATNAGTCAATGTTCTAAAATACATTGAAATGCTATATATAAAAAGTTTTCTAATATATTTTTAGAAAAGATGATTTATAAATTCAAGTGTTTGTAACTATGAATATGGGCAAGTGTTTCAAGGGGGGAAGTAATGCTATTGATTCACAAAGACACTATCAAATAAGCATGAAATTTTGAGGTATGTAGTGGATTAGAGGAGGTAGGTTACAAGCCACTTAGATCATCTTTGGGCTCCAATAACCAAAGAAAAGATTGGCCAAGACTAAGGTAACCAATCTGTGGCCATAAAAGTGATCTTTCCTCTCTTCATCTCCAAAGCATCCCTTCTTTGCAACCACTTTTCTCCTTAACGGATTCTAATGAACTATTCATTGCTGGTGGTATGCACGCATGCTCAGTCGCTCAGCCACATCTGACTCTCTGCGACCCCACCAGGCTCCACTGTCTGTGGAATTCTTCAGGCAAGAATGCTGGAATGGGTTGCCATTTCCTTCCCCAGGGGATCTTCCCAACTCAGAGACTGACCTGTGTCTCCTGCATCCCCTGCACTGACAGGCAGATCTTTACCACTGAGCCACCAGGGAAGACCTTTGTTGGTGGTAGTAACACTAATAACGATAAGTAGGAGAGTAATGCGGGAGAACTGTATGTTAAAACAACGGAGAAAGATTTCCGAAGACTTCAAAATAAAAAACCCTTACAGCTGACTTGACCACCTCAGGGAATCCTAGAGTGCTATTTTCCTGAGTCAGGTAAAAAGGAAGAGCTCAGGCTTTTCTACCAGACTGTTCAAATCTTGGTTCTACCAATTAACAACTGGGTGACGTTGGGTAAGTTATCTATTTTCGCCATAAATTACTGGCTCCCTTACAGTGAACAAGAGCTCATCACTTAGAACTCATGTTCTAAGTAATGTTTGAGTAATATTTGGCCCACAGTAAGCTCTCAATTTTTCATTCAGAAAACTAAGATCATGGCATCTGGTCCCATCACTTCATGGCAAATAGATGGGGAAACAGTGGAAACAGTGACAGGCTTTATTTTGGGGGCCTCCAGAATCACTGCAGAGGGGGACTGCAGCCATGAAATTAAAAGACGCTTGCTCCTTGGAAGAAAAGTTATGACCAACCTACACAGCATATTAAAAAGCTAAGACATTACTTTGCCAACAAAGGTCTGTCTAGTCAAAGCTATGGTTTTCCTAGTAGTCACATATGGATGTGACTGTTGGACTATAAAGAAAGCTGAGCGCCGAAGAATTGATGCTTTTGAACTGTCGTGTTGGAGAAGACTCTTGAGAGTCCCTTGGACTGCAAGGAGATCCAACCAGTCCATCCTAAAGGAAATCAGTCTTGAATATTCATTGGAAGGACTGATACTGAAGATCCAATACTTTGGCCACCTGATGCGAAGAGCTGACTCATTGGAAAAGACCCTGATGCTGGGAAAGATTGAAGGTGGGAGGAGAAAGGGACGACAGAGGATGAGATGGTTGGATGACACCACCCACTCAATGGACATGAGTTTGAGTGAATTCTGGGAGTTGGTGATGGACAGGGAGGCCTGGCATGCTGCAGTTCATGGGGTCGCAGTCGGACACAACTGAGTGACTGAACTGACCCCACGCCAGAGATCAGGGTGCACATATGAGAATAGCTGCTCTTCCAGACTGTATCCTATTGATATTATGCATATTTTAAAAAACCACAAGTTTTATACAGGAACTACTGCAATAAGGGAAAAAGAGATCTCAGTACAGAACTGGGCTCAGTTCCCAATACAGCAAAGACAAGTGGAGATTTATAGCCAAGAAGCAGAGTGGGGATCAGTGGGAAGAAAATTACTATCACTAAGGGGAAACTTTGGGGGTGAGGGAAGATTTTGGTTAAACAGACACACTCCTTGCTGAAGAACTGTCAGGTAGTGAGATATCATTTAGGGTATTGGGTGGGGAGCGAGGGGAACAGAATTGTATTAGACATCAAGGGTGACCAGATATCAAGGATGGAAAATTCTCTCTAAATTGATAAAACAGGATTCTTACAAAAATTGGACAGTGTAAGTTTGGCAAGGACAGGGTCTAGAAAAAAAGGGTTTGAAGGAACCTGACTTGTGTTAGTCGCTCAGTCGTGTCCGACTCCTTATGACTCCATAGACTGTAGCCCACCAGGCTTCTCTGTCCATGGAATTCTCCAGGCAGGAATACTGGAGTGGGTAGCCATTCCCAACTCCAAGGGATCTTCCCAACCCAGGTATCGAAACTGGGTCTCCTGCACTGTAGGCAGAGTCTTCACTGTCTGAGCCACCAGGGAAGGAACCCCTGTTTAGTCAAGGAACCTGACTAAAGTTAAGTTAAGGAAAATGGTCTTTGTCAGTCTCTGCTCTTATCTGAAGAAAGAGACATCTTCTTTGAACAAAGTAAGTCCATTTGTCATTAGGTCACCTTTTGTCCTGTAAGGACCGCCTGAACTATTAGTTGAGGCTTGGTTAAGTAGAGGATATTTGTGAAGTGGCACAAGCAGTCAGGCATTTAATGAGGGGAATTTCTAAAGAAAAGGAAAAACAAAGTATTGATTTGGGCATACTATAAAACTAGTTTCTGAGTCCAGAGGGAAGACAGTTGAGAAGATACCTAGATGATGGGCTTGATTCATCTTTTGCACTTTGAATTTCCTTAGTGATGGCACCGGATGTTTCAGCAGACTTCCTGAATGGCCCTCACGATAGCAAGCATGAAAGTTGTACAACATACATGATCTGTTGTGGTGATTTCTTTGAAGTTTATATCATCTGTTGTGGTGATTTCTTTGAAGTTTATATCAGGTCACCAGCTTCAGCCTGCAGGGCTCCAGGAAAGGGGAAGGTTTAGTTCTCAATGAGGCCAAATCAGGAGGAGGGTAGAAAAATTGGAAATATTTTGGAGAGTTGTAGCCAGACACTGGAAGAAACTAAACAATTGACAGCATATGCAAGACAATCAGCAACACTGGAATTTAATAACCTACGAGGGTACACCATAGTTTTGAACTGAAACATAAAATATTTCTGTAAAGTCAACCTGGCTCCCACCTCCCATTTTTATTCTTGTTTACAAAATAAGTCTGGTCTCATTAGATTTAGCCTGATTATTTACATAAGTGCAGCAAGAATGATCATTGACCACTTAGGCCTTTCAGGTTTGCTTTGCTGTAACTTTTCATAATCTCAAATCAGACTTTTGAAAGCCTCTCAAGGCTAGGAGATGGCAAATAAATGGACAAACAATGGAAACAGTGACAGAACTTTATTTTCTTGGGCTCCAAAATCACTGCAGATGGTGGCTGCAGCCACGAAATTAAAAGACACTTATTCCTTGGTAGAAAAGTTATGACCAACCTAGACAGCATATTAAAAAGCAGAGACATTACTTTGCCAACTAAGGTATATCTAGTCAAGGCTATGGTTTTTCCAGTAGTCATGTGTATGGATGTGAGAGCTGGACCATAAGGAAATCTGAGTGCTGAAGAACTGATGCTTTTGAAATGTGGTGTTGGAGAAGACTCTTGAGAGTCCCTCGGACTGCAAGGAGATCCAACCAGCCCATCCTAAAGGAAATCAGTCCTGAATGTTCATTGGAAAGACTGATGCTGAAGCTGAAGCTCCAGTACTCTGGCCACCCGATGGGAAGAAATGACTCATTGAAAAAGACCCTGATGCTAGGCAAGATTGAAGGCAGGAAGAGACGGGGATGACAGAGGATGAGATGGTTAGATGGCATCATGGACTCAATGGACATGAGTCTGAGCAAGCTCTAGGACTTGGTGATGGATAGGGAAACCTGGTGTGCTGCAGTCCACGGGGTCACAGAGTCAAACACGACTGAGTGACTGAACTGAACTGAACAAGGCTTGGAAGCCAATCTAAGAACTAACCACCAAATTTAAACTGTAATGCCTACAAATTTGGGTAAATTCCTCTCTTCTCAAGGTTCCCAGAAGGTCCTATGGTTCCTGGGATTCCCAGGAAGTGACCTTTTTTCCTCATCTGTAAAGCTGAGAACTCTATAAACCATGTGCCAGGCTGGTTTCTCCAAAAGGCTTTGTAAGCACTGGCTCTAAAAACAAATCTTAGTTCCTTACCACTGTCTCATAACACGAGATTCAACATCTTTGAGATTCTCATTCTCAAATACAATATTCCAGCCAAAGTCTATACAACTAATTTTTCCAATTATGTCCCGATACAAGGAAAACAGATTCCTACTGAACTTATACAAATAATGTCACTGTCATGAAAATAAGAATACTCAGTAGAAATTCTGAATTCTGGAGTGATCAAATAGGGAAAAAAGATAAAAGTTTCATTTTTATTTACAAAAGTATAATCGACTAAATTGCCATGAGTTATAGACAGCTTGAGAAAAGATAAAAAAGAGTTCCTTAACTAAAACATTAAAGAACCAGCAATGTTACAAAGCAATAATCATAAAAATCAAAATCATTCCTTTATTAGTTCATTCAGTCCCATGTAACTGATTCTTTTGTCCCCCTGGCATTATTTAATATATTAGAACAACTATAACAAACTTACTTTTACTTCATTAACTCAATATCTATATTAACTAATCTTCTATACTGAGATCTATTTCTGAATTCTCTGTTCCGTTCTACTAAACATTCTTTATACTACACTCTTTTTTTCTTCATGTAATGGATTTTTGTTCTGCTAGACCTTGGGTCAGTATTTTTTTTTTTTGGCTTTTTTAACCAGTCAGCTTCTCCATTAGTACCAGAAATCCTTACTCGATCCAGAGGTATAGTCTCAAGTTATTTAAGCAATAGTGCCCTCAGAAGCTGCACCCCAAACTACTTGTCATAGTTCTTTTCATGGATTTCTGAAACAGCCACTTTTTTTGTTGAAGACAAAGCACTTTTACCTGTAACTGACTACAAGAGCTTTCAAGGAAGAATCACAGTAAAACAAAAATTATCTGTGGATGATAAAAGACTTAAAGCAGTCATTGTCAGATGTCTGAGAATTTATTATAAAAATTTTATACAATTGATAAGGGAATATTTATTTCTATGACATACAATGTTCAAATAAATCAGAGAGAGAAGGACTATGGGTTTGGAATTAGCAGAGGCAAACTATTACATATAGAATGGATAAACAACACAGTCTTACTATATTCAGCACAGGGAACTATATTCAATATCCTGTTACAAACCAAAATGGAAAAGTATATGAAAAAGAATATGTTGTTATTCAGTCACCCAGTCATGTCCAACTCTTTGTGACCCCCATGGACTGCAGCATGCAGGCCTCCCTGTCCCTCACCATTTCCCGAAATGTGCCCAAGTTCATGTCCATTGCATCAGTGTTGACATGCAGCCATCTCATCCTCCGATGTCCTCTTCTCTTTCTGCCCTCAATTTTTCCCAGCAACGGGGACTTTTACAGTGAGTCAGCTCTTCGCATGAGATGACCAAAATACTGAAATTTCAGCTTCAGCATCAGTCCCTCCAATGAATGTTTGGGACTGATTTTCTTTAGGATTGACTGGTTTGATTCCCTTGTAGTTCACGGGCTTTCAGGAGTCTTATCCAGCGCCACAGTTCTAAGGCATCAATTATTCAGCTCTCTGCCTTCTTTATGTTCCAGCTCTCATAACCATATGTGACAACTGGAAAGATCATAGCCTTGACTATACAGATCTTTGTCAGCAGAGTAACATCTCTGCTTTTCAACACACTGTCTAGGTTTGTCATAGCTTCCCTGCCAATAAGCAATCGTCATCTGATTTCACGGCTGCAGTCACCATACGCAGTGATTTTAGAGCCAAATCTGTCACTGCTTCCACCTTTTCCCTCTATCTGCCATGAAGTAATAGGGCCAGATGCCATGATCTTAGTTTTTTTAATATTTAGTTTTAAGCTACTCTTTCACTCTTCTCCTTCACCTTCATCAAGAGGCTCTTCAGTTCCTCTTCACTTTCTGACATTAGGGTGGTATCATCTGCATATCTGAGGTTGTTGAAGTTTCTCCCACCTACCTTGATTCCAGCTTGTAACTCATCCAGCCCAGTATTTCTCATGATATGCTCAGCGTATCAACAAACAGGGTGACAGCAGAGAGCCCTGTCATACTCCTTTCTCAGTCTTGAACCAATCAGTTGTTCCATACAGGGTTCAGACGGTTGCTTCTTGACCCATATACAGGTTTCTCAGGAGACAGGTAAGATGGTCTAGTATTCTCATCTCTTTAAGAGCTTTGCACAGCTTATTATGATTTACACAGTCAAAGGCTTTGGTGTAGTCGATGAAGCAGAGGTAGATGTTTTTCTAGAATTCCCTAGCTTTCTCTATGACCCAGCAAATGCTGGCAATTTGATCTCTGGTTCCTTTTCCTTTTTTAAACCCTGCTTGGACATCTAGAAGTTCTTGACTCGAATAATGCTGAAGCCAAGCACATAAAATTTTAAGCATGACTACTAGCATGGGAGATGAGTGCAGCTGTCTGATGGTTAGCACATTGTTTAGTATTACCCTCCTTGGGAACTGGGATGAGGACTGACCTTTACCAATCCTGTAGCCACTGTGGGAGTCTTCCAGATTTGCCAACATATTGAATGCAACACTTTGATGGCATCATCCTTAAGGGTTTGAATTGTTGTTGTTGTTTGGTCACTCAATTGTGTCCGACTCTGCAACCCCATGGGCTGGAGCACGCCAGGCTTCCCTGTTCTTCATCAACTCCCAGAGGTTGCTCCAACTCATGTCCATAGAGTCAGTGATGCCATCCAACCATCTCATCCTCTGTCATCTCCTTCTCCTCCTGCCTTCAATCTTTCACAGCATCAGGGTCTTTTCCAATGAGTCCGCTCTTCACATCAGGTGGCCGAAGTACTGGAGTTTCAGCTTCAGCATCAGTCCTTCCAATGAATATCAGGACTGATTTCCTTTAGGATGGACTGGTTGGATCTCCTTGCAATCCAAAGGACTCTCAGAGTCTTCTCCAACACCTCAGTTCAAAATTTGAATAGTTCTATTGGAATTACATCACATCCACTAGCTTTATTAACAGCAGTGCTTCCTAAGGCCCACTTGACTTCAGTCTCCAGAATGCCTGGCTCTGGGCGACTGATCACACCATCGTAGTAATCCAGTTCATTTGGATCTTTTTTTGTACAGTTCTTCCATGTATTCTTTCCATCTCTTCTTGATCTCATCAGCATCTACTACATCTCTACCATTTATGGACTTTATTGTGCCCATCTTTGGGCAGTGTTCCGTTGGTATCTCCAACTTTCCTGAAGAGATCTCTAGTCTTTCCCCTTCTGTTGTTTTCTTCTAGTTTACACAGTGTTCATTGAAGAAGGTTGTCTTGCCTCTCTCTGCATTTAGTTCAGTTTAGTTCAATATACCTTTCCCCTTCTCCATTGCTTTTTGCTTCTCTTCTTTCTTTAGCTATTTGTAAGGCCTCCTCAGATAACTATTTGGCCTCTTGTTCTTCTGTTTCTTTGGGTCTTGTTCACTGCATCCTGCACAATATTATGACTTCTGTCCATAGTTCTTCAGGCACACTGTTTACAAGTTCTTATCCCTTGAATCTATTCATTACCTCCACTGAATAGTCATAGGGATTTTGATTTAAGTCATACCTGGCTGGCTTAGTGGTTTTCCCCGCTTTCTTAAGCCTGAAGTTTGCTAGCAGAAATGATGATCTGAGCCACAGCCAGCTCCAGGTCTTATGTTTTGCTGACTGCATATGCTTCTCCATTTTCAGCTACAAAGAATGAAATCAATTTGATTTCGGTATTCGCTATTTGGTGATATCCATGTGTAAACTCATCTCTTGTGTTGTTGAAAAAGGGTGATTGCTATGACCAATGCATTCTCTTGGCAGAATTCAGTTAGCCTTTGCTCTGCTTCATTTTGTTCTCCAAGGCCAAACTTGCCTGTTAGTCCAGGTATCTCTTGACTTCCTACTTTTTTTTTTTATTATTATTGAAGGATAATTGCTTTGCAGAATTTTGCTGTTTTCTGTCAAACCTCAACATGAATCAGCCATAGGTATACATATATTGTATTCCAATCCCCAAAGATGAATAGAATATCTTTTCTTGGTGTTAGTTCTAGGAGGTCTTCTAGGTCTTCATAGAACTGATCAACTTCAGCTTCTTTGGCATTGGTGGTAGGGGCACAGATTTGGATTACTGTGATGTTGAATGGCTTGCCTTGGAAACAAACCGAGATCCTTCTGTCATTTTTGAGGTTGCACCCATGTACTGCTTCAGACTCTTTTGTTGATTATGAGGGCTACTCCATTTCTTCTATGGGATTCTTGCCCATAGAAGTAGATATAAAGGTCATCTGAATTAAATTTGCCCTTTCCCACTCATTTTTGTTCACTGATTGCTAAGATGTCAATGTTTACTCTTACCATCTCCGGCTTGACCAATTCCAATTTACCTTGATTCATGGACCTAACATTTCAGGTTCCTACACAATACTGTTCTTTGCAGCACTGGATTTTACTTTCATCACCAGATACATCCACAACTGAGCATCATTTCTGCTTTGGCCCAGCAGCCTCATTCTTTCTGGGGATATTAGTAGTCCTCCTTCACTCTTCCCCAGGAGCATATTGGACACCTTCAGACCTGGGGGACTTATCTTTCAGTATCATATCTTTTTGTCCTTATATACAGTTCATGAGGTTCTCACAGCAAGTATCCTGGGGTGGTTTGCCATTCCTTCCTCCAGAGTTTTGTCAGAACTCTCCGCTATGACCCACCCATCTTGGGTGCTTGGGTGGCAACATGGTTCATAGCTTCATTGAGTTATGCAAGCCCCTTTGCCATGGCAAGAGAGTGACCCATGAAGGGGAAAAAGGAAACATATATACATATACATATGTATATGTGTGTATATATATATATATATATATATGTATATATATAACTGAACAACTCTGCTATACAGCAGAAATTAACATAGCCTTGTAAATCAACTACACTTCAATTAAAAAAAACTCAAATTATAGCTCACAAAATTATAATAGGACATATGATGGATAAAAAGGGTACTGGCAAATTTCTATGAACTTCACACAACTTCTGAAATATCTATTAATAATTTTTACCCACACAAATAAAAGCTAGAGAAAGTTAAGTATTTATTTGACAACATGCCACAATTTAAGACATCAAATAAATCAAATTATTTTTTAACGTTTCTTTCTTACTAGGTGAAAAAACAAACCCTCTAAGATTTTCCAAGGCCCCTGTGGGAAACCAGTCTCAATTAGAGTTCACAATTTCATTTAAAATTTGACTTTGGGAAGTTGTCAAAAATGTCAAAAGGCTTGAACACTTGAATAAATAGGATCATAGATCACTATGAAACAATCCTTAAGTTCTTATAAATGAACATAATAAAAACAACATAACACACAGGAAATTACTTTGATAAGACACAGAATTCTTGTTTCTAAGCAGATAATTTAAAAGATAATAATCTTTCTATGATCTCTTATTAAGAACCGACTAATTATCCAAGAAAACTTTGCTGTTTTAACAGAGAGAAAACCCAACTCTAATTTTGCATCAGTACATTATTAGTCTTATTTAAAACAAAAAACAAATAAATTCTTTCAATCTTAACTAATTTGATCGCAGATAAAATTCCTCTTCTGAAAACCATCTGTAACTCTATTATCTAGTCAGGTTTTCTCCTGTATTTTTCCTCTTTCTCATTCGGAACTAACCATTTATTTCAAATTAGAATAAAATGACTCTCTTTTCCCTTAACAACAACAAAAATCTTCCATTCCTCACAAACTTTGTATACAGAGTTGTTTCTCTTCTTTATTATTTTTAATTAGTACTCTTTAGTTTACAGAAAAGACTAAGTAGTAAACAACTGCAAATTGTCACATGCCAGCATTCTGCAGCAAGGGCTTCCCTGAGCTCAGTTGGTAAAGAATCCATCTGCAATGCAGGAGACCCTGGTTCAATTCCTGGGTTGGGAAGATCCTCTGGAGAAGGGAATGGCTACCCACTTCAGTATTCTGACCAGGAGATTTCCATGGACTCTACAGTCCCCAGAGTCGAAAAGAGTTGGAAACAACTGAGCAACTTTCACTTTCAGCATTCTGTAGCAGAAGAGCAAATTTCATGGATATAGCATCTTTTGATTTCTAGAGACATGTTTTTAAATGGTACGATCTTTCAATATGGTAAAAGAACACTTATTAACATATTCAAATATATTTAGCTTTTCTATACATTAAAAGAAACCCAAGTACATAACTTTGAAGTTATGTTCGGTAATTAGTATTTCAATAACTTATTTTACTTTGAAATAATCACGATTTTTAATAAATATCTATACTTAAGTATACTTGAGGTTACAAGGTACTGAAAAGACTTTGGAAACTATTTTTATACAGACATACTATAACATAAAACAAAGCTTGCCATCATTTCGAGTTATTCAGTTCAATTCAGTTCAGTCACTCAGTTGTGTCCAACTATTTGCGACCCCATGAATCGCACCACACCAGGCCTCCCTGTCCATCACCAACTCCCAGAGTTCACTCAGACTCACATCCATCGAGTCAGTGATGCCATCCAGCCATCTCATCCTCTGTCGTCCCGTTCTCCTCCTGCCCCCAATCCCTCCCAGCATCAGAGTCTTTTCCAATGAGTCAACTCTTCACATGAGGTAG
>SJYQ01009207.1:127900-176585 GCA_006410935.1 Redunca redunca
CTCCCACCTCCCTCCCCATCCCATCCCTCAGGGTCATCCCAGTGCACCAGCCCTGAGCACCCTGTCTCATGCATCGAACCTGGACTGGCGATCTGTTTCACATATGGTAATATACATGTTTCAGTGCTATTCTCTCAGATCATCCCACCCTCACCTTCTCCCATAGAGTCCAAAAGACTGTTCTTTACATCTGTGTCTCTTTTGCTGTCTCGCATATAGGGTCATCATTACCATCTTTCTAAATTCCATATATATGCGTTAATATACCATATTGGTATTGTTTTTTTTCTGACTTACTTCACTCCAAGTAATAGGCTCCAGTTTCATCCACATCATTAGAACTGATTCAAATGTATTCTTTTTAATGGCTGAGTAATACTCCATTGTGTATATGTACCACAGCTTTCTTATCCATTCATCTGCTGATGGACATCTAGGTTGCTTCCATGTCCTGGCTGTTGTAAACAGTGCTACGATGAACATTGGGGTACACGTGTCTCTTTCAGTTCTGGTTTCCTTGGTGTGTATGTCCAGCAGTGGGATTGCCGGGTCATATGGCAGTTCTATTTCCAGTTTTTTAAGCAATCTCCACACTGTTCTCCATAGTGGCTATACTAGTTTGCATTCCCACCAACAGTGTAAGAGGGTTCCCTTTTGTCTACACCCACTCCAGCATTTATTGTTTGTAGACTTTTTGATAGCAGCCATTCTGACCGGCGTGAGATGGTACTTCATTGTGGTTTTGATTTGCATGTCTCTGATAATGAGTGATGTTGAGAATCTTTTCATGTGTTTGTTAGCCATCTGTATGTCTTCTCTGAAGAAATGTCTGTTTAGTTCTTTGGTCTATTTTTTCATTGGGTCGCTTATTTTTCTGGAATTGAGCTGCAGGAGTTGCTTGTATATTTTTGAGATTAATTCTTTGTTAGTTGCTTCATTTGCTGTTATTTTCTCCCATTCTGAAGGCTGTCTTTTCACCTTGCTTATAGTTTCCTTCATTGTGCAAAAGCTTTTAATTTTAATTAGGTCCCATTTGTTTGTTTTTGCTTTTATTTCCATTACTCTGGGAGGTGGCTAATAAAGGATCCTACTATGATTTACATCCAAGAGTGTTTTACCTATGTTTTCCTCTAGGAGTTTTATAGTTTCTGGTCTTACATTTAGATCTTTAATCCATTTTATTTTTGTGTATGGTGTTAGAAAGTGTTCTAGTTTCATTCTTTTACAAGTGGTTGACCAGTTTTCCCAGCAGCACTTGTTAAAGAGACTGTCTTTTCTCCATTGTATATTCTTGCCTTCTTTGTCAAAGATAAGGTGTCCATAGGTGCATGGATTCATCTCTGGGCTTTCTATTTTGTTCCATTGATCTATGTTTCTGTCTTTGTGTCAGTATCATACTGTCTTGATGACTGTGGCTTTGTAGTAGAGCCTGAAGTCAGGCAGGTTGATTCCTCCGGGTCCATTCTTCTTTCTCAAGATTGCTTTGGCTATTCGAGGTTTTTTGTATTTCCACACAAATTGTGAAATTATTTGTTCTAGTTCTCTGAAACATAACATTGGTAGCTTGATAGGGATTGCATTTTAATACCTATAGGCAGGATACCAAAAAAAAGCTACCAAGAGTGTCAACAAGTTGGCTGGTGACCCCACAACAAGGGCCCTAGTGCCAGTTCACCTCTTCTATTCTGAGGATGCTGGTTAAAGTCAGCTTGGTTTTACTCCAGCTGTGTTTAAACAAATTCAAATTAACATTTTCTCTAAAAATAAAACAAAAATGTTAGTAGGGAACCATGCTACAAAAGAAAGAGCAATCAAGCAAATTTCTATAGAAATCATCATTTAAATTAAAATTATAATCAAGATGATGAGAAACAAATATCTTTGGGTTCATTAAGAGACTTTTAACGATATGCAACCTGAGAGCTTAGAGGAACCCCATGCAGGCTTTGCTTCTGAGAGATTCTAAACTGAAACCAGCCAGCTTGCTGATCTGCCCACCTCCACATTCTATCTGACCATGTCAGGCTAACCATTATCAGGCTACTAGTCCAGATTTCTGCCTGTTCTGACCTTCCAGCTTAACAGCTCACTTCTTTAATTGGGCCAACATTCAATCCTTTGCCTCTCTTCTTATCTCCAAGTTAAAGAGAACTTCCACAGATGAAAAAATCAGCAGCAAATTCCCTTTCTTTTAAGCTTCAGGATTCCAAATTAGTCCTGTCAGAGAAAGTCAAGGAAACCATCGGATAAAGCACTCATATTTGGGTGAGACCTCACTTGAGTAGCTAGGCAGGAATCCAGGCATAATAGCCATACTAACCAATGCAGGAAATATAAAATCCAGCCAAGTTATGAATTCCGCATTCTAGCAGAATAATAAAGCATTCATAAATAATAAAGCACAAATAACTTCAATACAGGGAAGAACATTACAAATGCCACGAGAAAGACTTAAAAGTACTTTGAGGTTCACACAGAACACTCAATAAAGTGTGACTTTAGTGGAGGTATACAAGCTGAGTTTTAAAAGATCAGGAAGAACATCAGAGGATAGCAAGATTGGATGAGAGTGAAAAAAAGAAAAGCATGCCTAAGTCAAAGGGACAGAAAAGAATGCTTGCCTTGAGGAAAAGTATTCATCCTTGATGAGAATATGGAAAGGATGAGGGAAGTTAGTGGCAGATAAGATCAGAACTATTCAGGTTCAAACCAGATGACAGATGGCCTCAGTTAGGAGCTCTTTGAGATCCATTAAAAAGGCTAGAGAGTAAAGAATTTGCCTGCAATGCAAGACACCCAGGTTTGATCCCTGGGTCAGGAAGATCCCCTGGAGAAGGCCATGGCAACCCACTCCAGTATTCTTGCCTGGAGAATTCCATGGACAGAGGAGCCTAGGGGTCTACAGTCCATGGAGTCGAAAAGAGTTGGACATGACTGACCGACTATACTTTCATTTTTCAAAGAAGTCACAAATTGACAGCTTTTTCCTGAATTTAGCCAAAAGATAAGATTTTCTTCAGTAAACAGTATCAGTATTTTTGTTTTTCAATTTGCATTTCAATTTTCACATTCAATTAAATTTTAACATTCAAAGCCAAGAGAGTTTGGGTTGAAACTTAGTTCCTCGTTCTCATGAAAAACGAGAAGGTCTGGGAATACTGGTCCCACACCCTCACATGACGTGTGAGGACAGGCTACACCTTTTGACAAGCATCCTCTGCTTTCCAATTTACAAAAGTGTATTTTTTCATTTTCATACCTGAACTAGGTTGCCCTCACTTAATTACGTTACCCTGGCTGTCTCCCACAAGCATTTGGTCGTTAGCTTTTTTTAAGAGAGAGTCCAAAGGTTAATAACTATACATCAAGGTAACTATTAAAAATCTATTCAAAATAGAAAATCCTGAAATGGCATGAGAAAAAAAAATACGTGGCAAGTTTCCCTCGAATTAAATGTTCATCTATAAACAACAGACTGCAATCAAAACTTACACAGGGATCTATGATGTGGTAAGAATTCAGTAACTCAGAAAGTGCTTCATAAATTGAACCATAAATACTTCCAAATAATCAGTACTTCCCTTTATCTATGTCCTTGGATACTCCTCTTGCACAATGACTCTTGAGTTTTTTTCATGACATTTGCTTTGACCAATAGGGCATCAACAAATGTAACCCCAACAGTAGCTTAACAATTTGCTTGAACATAAGTGTCTGCACCTTCCTGAGATGCCAAGAGCACCGTGTAACAATGCCCAGGCTAGCCTACTAGCAAATAAGAGGCCACCTAGAGCAGAGACAAGCCATCCCAGCTAAGGTTCCCTAAACCAACCTGCCTGACAATTGCCAGTCAGACATGTGAGTGAGACTGTCCAGAATCACCTAAACCCAGCCGATTTACCAGCTGACTATAAAACCTCCTCGTTAACCAGAGACTAATGAGAGATATTTTAAGCCACTAATTTTGAAAGAGTTTGTTGTACAGTAAAGCTAACTGATACGGGGAGGAGGAGAAGATAGGGAGGAGTAAAAAGGGGCTTTGAAGAAAACACAGCACAAAAATGAAGTTACAAACTCCCAGCATAACAGTTTATTATGAGTTATCCTAGGAGAGAGAGTGTTCTAGTGTAACATCTACAACACCTGAAAGAATCATGAGAGTTAACAATGAATGGATATGCTGGAAGAGGCAGGAATGTGTGTGCAGGAGAGGGTGCAGGGTGCTCACCATCATGTCTTTAAGTAAGAACAAAACACCCCTCTGCATCCATCCTAATTCCACCTCTTTCCTAAAATGATACATTCAAATGTTTACCCATCTATTCCGTATGGCCTGTTTCTCCATACTGGGGCTTCCTAGGTAGCACAGTTGGTAAAGAATCCGTCTGCCAATGCAAGAGATACAAAAGACATGGGTTTGATCCCTGGATCAGGAAGGACCGATGGAGAAGGAAATGGCAATCCACTCTGGTATTCTTGCCTGGTAAATTCCATGGACAGAGGAGCCTGACAGGCTAGAGTCTATAAGCTCGCAAACAGTCAGACACAACTGAACACACACACGCCATATCAGCAACTTGAATCATAATCATTCTATTGAGGTAACATGAGTTTGAACAGGCTCCAGGAGATGGTAAAGGACAAGGAGGCCTGGCGTGCTGCAGTCCATGAGGTCACAAAGAGTCGGACACGACTGAGCTACTGAAGAACAACTTAAGGAAACTGAGGCACAAAGAGATTGAGCAACTAACTTGCCCAAGGTTTTACAGATGATGGAGACAAGATTTGAACCCTGGAAATATGGTTCTAGAATCCTTGTGTTTAATCACTGTGTAATAATGCCTCATGATAAGGATCAGTCTCACTAGATTAAATAAAAATTAAGATTCATATGTACTTTAAATAAAGACACACTTCTTTCTTATAGGATTTTTTTTAAGTTTAATGTGACTATCCTTGAAGACGTTTGAGGTGTGAGCTTAGTGTTTTATCCTAATGATAAACTCTGCTAAAAATAAATTTAGTTTAAAATTATGATATGGCTACAGAGAATGGCTCTTAGTTTAAAGCTTATATAAGAATAATGCAGCCTAATATTTAAAGTAATCTTGCATAAAAATTAGTTGATTAAGTTCATACGGTTATACTCCAAAGAGAGAGAAAATCAAATTTCTATACTTTTAGTAAATTTAACAAATCATAATTTTTAAAGACAGATAAATAAGTGCTGGTTCAAATAAAGAAATAATAGAAAAGACCTAAAAAAACAGAAAAAAACAGCAGCCTATGTAATCATGTTTCCTTTTAGACTATTTAAGTGTAAGATATTTCAATGTGTGGATTAAGATCCATTTATGGCTAAATCCAGTTTGATAGATTGCAACCAACTTTTCCACAAACTAAGATAGAATAGAATCAAAATATTACAGTTCATAATATATAGTAACAAAAGTATTGTTTTATAAAAATTTTGTTTCTCTTACATGCACTTAGATACACATATTTATGGGTTATAATACATGTTTGTAACTGGATCTCGGGTAATAAATTTCTGAAATCACTGTCTTTGTGTTCATCTCTAATCTGAAATAAAAATGTTTTAAAATAGCATTTAGCTATTTTATCATTTCACAAAAATGAAAAATTTAACAATGAGGCTTCAAACTATTATGCAGTGAACATTTCTGTAAGATTTCTGGCATGCAGAAGCAACACCCAAGTAATTCACTAACTTCATGATTTTACAGGATCTAGTAAGTTCACAACACAGAATTCATTGACCAGTCGATTACTGACTATGTGTAAGAGGACCTAGACTGAAGCGACTTAGCAGCAGCAGTAGTGTGTTCTTTAGGGGTCAAAATGCATACTGTAAAGCTCATAATAATGGACTTCTCTGCAGTATCACATACAAAGTTGTGACAATATAAATGAAAATTTAAATGAATTTAAGTGAACTGGTGCAATTTAAATGAAAAGTTCACATTTTCAGAGGATTTGATGTAAATTGTAGTAGATACCTGAATCTAAACAATACTGGAGAAACTAGGAATTATAAAGATTAATAAAAAGAAAAAAATTAGAATATCACGGAATTTTAAAAAGAGACCTTGGAACTGTATAGGTAAAGAAACCAAAATCATAAGAGATTACACTGCTTGCCCAAGACACAGACTAGCTGACAGCATCCAGTATTCCTCACACTCCATAATGATGACTCATACAGACCAATGCAAAGACATAGAGGAAAAGAGGAAAACAACAGAATGGGAAACACTAGAGACCACTTCAAGAACATTAGAGATACCAAGGGAACATTTCAATGCAAAGATGGGCAGAATAAAAGGCAGAAATGGTATGGACTCAACAGAAGCGGAAGATATTAAGAAGAGGTGGCAACAATCCACAGAAGAACTATACAAAAAAGATCTTAATGACCCAGATAACATAACGATGGTGTGGTCACTCACCTAGAGCCAGACATCCTGGAGTGTGAAGTAAAGTGGGCCTTTACTTCACAAACAAACAAAGCTAGTGGAGATGATGGGATTCCAGTTGAGCTCTTTCAAATCCTAAAAGATGATGCTGTGAAAGTACTACACTCAATATGCCAGCAATACTGGAAAACTCAGCAGTGGCCACAGGACTGGAAAAGCTCAGTTTTCATTCCAATCCCAAAGCAAGCAAAGAATGCTCAAACTACTGTACAACTGCACTCATCTCACACAGTAGCAAAGTAATGCTCAAAATTCTCCAAGCCAGGCTCCAACAGTACATGAACTGTGAACTTCCAGATGTTCAAGCTGGATTTAAAAAGGCAGAGGAACCAGAGATCAAATTGACAACATCCACCGGATCACAGAAAAAGCAAGAGAATTCCTGAAAAAACATCTACTTCAGCTTCATTGACTCTGCCCAAGTCTTTGACTGTGTAGATCACAACAAACTGTGGAAAATTCTTAAAGAGATGGGAATACCAGACCACCTGACCTGCCTCCTGAGAAATCTGTACACAGGTCAAGAAGCAACAGTTAGAACTGGACATGGAGTGACAGACTGGTTGCAAATTAGGAAAGGAATCCATCAAGGCTGTATATTGTCACCCTGCTTATTTAACTTATATGCAGAGTGTGTCATGCGAAATGCCAGGCTGGATGAAGGACAAGACGGAATCAAGATTGCTGGGAGAAATACCAATAATCAGATATGCAGATGTCACCACCCTAATGGCAAAAAGCGAAGAGGAACAGAAGAACCTCTTGATGAAGGTGAAAGAGGAGAGTGAAAAAGCTGGCTTAAAACTCAACATTCAAAAATCTAAGATTATGGCATCCAATCCCATCACTTCAGGCAAATAGAGAACATAACGATGGAAACAGTGAGAAGACTTTATTTTCTTGGGCTCCAAAGTCACATTAGATGGTGATTGCACCCATGAAATTAAAAGACACTTGCTCCTTGGAAGAAAAGCTATGACAAACCTAGAAAGCATATTAAAAAGCAGAGACATTACTTTGCCAACAAAGGTCTGTCTAGTCAAAGCTATGGTTTTTCCAGTAGTCATGTATGGATGTGAGAGTTGGACCATAAAGAAAGCTGAGTGCCGAAGAACTGATGCCTTTGAACTGTGGTGCTGGAGAAGACTCTTGAGACTCTTGGACTGCAAGGAGATCCTATCAGTCCATCCTAAAGGCAATCAACACTGAATATTCCTTGGGAGGAATGATGGCTGAAGCTGAAGCTCCAATACTTTGGCCACAAGCTGAGAAGAGCAACTCATTAGAAAAGACCCTGATGCTGGGAAAGATTGAAGGCAAGAAGAGAAGAGAACAACAGAGGACGAGATGGTTGGATGACATCACCGACTCAATGGACAAGAGTTTGAGAAAGCTCCAAGAGATGGTGAAGAACAAGGAGGCCTGGTATGCTCCAGTCATGGGATCACAAAGAGTCGGACAGTCTATTGTTCACGGACTGCAGCATGTCAGGCTTCCCTGTCCATCACCAACTCCCAGAGCTTGGTCAAACTCATGTGCATCAAGTTGGTGATGCCATCCAACAATCTCATCCTCCGTCATCCCCTTCTCCTCCTGCCCTCAATCTTTCCCAGCATCAGGGTCTTTTCAAATGAGTCAGTTCTTTGCATCACGTGGCCAAAGTATTGGAGTTTCGGCTTCAGTTCTTTCAATAAACATTCAGGACTGATTTCCTTTAGGATTGACTGGTTGGATATCCATGCAGTTCAAGGGACTCTCAAGAGTCTTCTCCAAAACCACAGTTCAAAAGCATCAATTCTTCAGTGCTCAGCCTTCTTTATAGTCCAACTCTCACATCCATACACATGACTACTGGAAAAACCATAGCCTTGACTACATAGACCTTTGCTGGCAAAGTAATGTCTCTGCTTTTTAATATGCTGTCTAGGTTGGTCATAACTTTCCTTCCAAGGAGTAAGCATCTTTTAAGTTCATGGTTGCAGTCACCATCTGCAGTGATTTTGGAGCCCCCCAAATTAAAGTCTGTCAGTGTTTCCACTGTTTCCGCACCTATTTTCCATGAAGTGATGGGACCAGATGCCATGATCTTCGTTTTCTGAATGTTGAGTTTTAAGCCAACTTTTTCACTCTCCTCTTTAACTTTCATCAAGAGGCTCTTTAGTTCTTCTTCACTTTCTGCCATAAAAGTGGTGTCATCTGCATATCTGAGGTTATTGATATTTCTCCCAGCAATCTTGATTCCAGCTTGTGCTTCCTCCAGTCCAGCGTTTCTCATGATGTACTCTGCATAGAAGTTAAATAAGCAGGGCGACAATATACAGCCTTGACATACTTCTTTCCCTATTTGGAACCAGTTTGTTGTTCCATGTCCAGTTCCAACTATTGCTTCTTGACCTGCATACAAATTTCTCAGGAGGCAGGTCAGGTGGTCTTGTAGTCTCATTTCTTTAAGAATTTTCCACAGTTTGTGGTGATCCACACAGTAAAAGGCTTTGGCATAGTCAGTAAAGCAGAAGTACATGCTTTTGTGGAATTCTCTTGCTTTTTCAATGATCCAGTGGATGTGGCAATTTGATCTCTGGTTCCTCTGCCTTTTCTAAATCCAGCTTGAGCATCTGAAGTTCACAGTTCATGTACTGTTGAAGCCTGGCTTGGAGAATTTTGAGCATTGCTGTGCTAGCGTGTGAGATGAGTGCAATTGTGCAGTAGTTCGAACATTCTTTGGCATTGCCTTTCTTTGAGATTGGAATGAAAACTGACCTTTTCCAGTCCTGTGGCCACTGCTGAGTTTTCCACTCAATATGCTGGCATATTGAGTGCAGCGCTTTCACAGCATCATCTTTCAGGATTTGAAAGAGCTCAACTGGAATTCCATCACCTCCCCTAGCTTTGTGCATAGCAATGCTTCCAAGGGCCACCTGACTTTGTATTCCAGGAGATCTAGCTCTAGGTGAATGACCACAACATTGAGATTATCTGATTATTATTAAGACACCAGGTATCTAAGTAAGAATGCCAGTCTCGACTATTTAAAATCTGCCAACCAATTCAAATATTAGAATCAGTGAAATAAGGGCTATTGATTTTCCAGAGAAAAAGACTTTCCCCAATGACTTCATTACCTGGCCAAGACATACAAAAGCTCACCAGATATACAACCACTATGCACATTCCAAAACACTACTAAGAGAAGTGGTAAAGCCTGTCTGTAAATAAGACACAATAATCCAAGAGAAAAAACACCATGGCATAAATGGACTGGTAGTAGGCACTGAAACCATTCATCTAGAGAAAAATATTCAGATTCTTCTTCTGAGGACACAGGTGATTAGAGTTCCCCCAAGACTCCAACCTAGGTCTCAAAATGTGCCCACTGTGCAATGCCTTCCAGAATTACTCTGAGATCAGAAATCTCAAGTATATCCTCAGTCTAGTCTCTGGATGTTTCCTCAATTTTCTGGACTTCACTGAAACTTAGCTCTCCTCTAAGAATATCAATTCATTTCAAACAGAGGGTTTTTTGTTTTTTAAACTCTAAGCACATATCCTCAGGGCTAAGAGGCACAGTAAAGGCTCACCGGTCCAACACCTAAACCACGTCTGCGCCTTCCTCTTCCAGCCCCCAAGGATCACTCTTCACTGGAGCCCTCCTCCACCCTCCAGTCACTGCAGACCACACTCCGAGGTCCTGTCCTCTTTCTGTTTTACTCCTGTCATTGTTCCCGGAAACATCAACATGCGCTTGGCCTTTGGTTCCTCAGCCTTCCCACCTCTAACAATCTCTCCTCTACTTCACCTTACTCATCCATTCCTACAATATGCACTATTTTCAAAATATAATCTCCAAACTTCCATTTCTGATTAACTGTCTCCTAGGCTTCGCCCCCCCTTAATTTTCTTATCAAGGTCAGTAACCATTATTTTTATTCTTTCTCAGACCTGCATCAGAGCAAAATGTCTCAAAATGTCCATATTGACTTTCACCACATCTTTAATTCACATTCACTCTTCCATTGTTTGGAGGTTTTTTAATAAAAATTTAAAGCAGATCATATACAAGATAATACATTAATAAAAACCTTTAAAGAACAGCACTTTTTACAGTGAATATTCAAGTGTCCACTATCCAGCTTAAGAAAGAAACCATCACCAACATATCTGAAGCTCCCTACTTGCTTTTCTATTAATTTATTAATATACTTATTAAGTTAGTGTTGTTTTTTTCCTTTGACGTTTTGACAATATTCATGAATCCATATAGGAAATATCAAATTTTTCTATCTTTGAAATTTATGTAATAGAATCAAATAGTGTATATTCTTGTGTGAACTGCTTGTTTTGATCAATATTACGTTCTGAGGTTTCATCATGCTAATGCACATGGCTATAGTCCACCAACTTTTGCTTTGGAACAGCAGTCCATTTTACATATCAATATATAATGGTTTATTTACCCATTCTTCTGTTGACAGACATTAGGGTTATTTCTAGTTTGAGGCTCGTATGAACAATACCACTAACGAGCAATCCTAAGCATGGCATGTCTTCCAGGTACACAAGTGCAAGACTATCGTGATGCACCTGGGAGTGGAAGCACAAAGTCATACAGGACTCACAGATTGAGCGCCAAACTGCTTTCCTGAGTGGCTGGACCAACTTATACTTTCACTGTGTCACTCTTCAGCCTTCTACAGTCTGGCTCCTGATGCTATTAATCCACTGAAATGACTCTTGTCAAACTTCCCCAAATTGGGAATTTATCAAGTTCAACGACAATACATATTATCATACACAATAACCACCTTTTGGATCCCATCTCACTCAATTTTTTAAGAAGCATTTTACAGACATAACTACTCTTCTTGAAACATGTCCTTTCCTTAGCTCCTATGGCCTCTTATTATTCTAGCTTATCTCACAAGTCACTCCTTCTCAGGGTCTTTTTAAAATTTTTCTAAAATTTTATTTAAGGATAGTTGATTTACAATGTTGTAAAGTGATTCAGTTACACTGATTCAGTTACACATATATATATTCTTTTCCCATTACACTGTTCATCACAGTATCTTTTGCTGGCTCTTGCTGCCACCTTTATACGTTTAAAAAGTTCCCCAAATCTCAGTCCTAGCACCCTTTCTTTTCTCTACCCATGCACTCACTCAAAAGGATTTCATTCAGTCCCATGGTTTTAAATCCAGCAATGAGTGGCTCCCAGATTGATTATCTTGGGCCCACATGTCCCCTGAAATTAAGCCTTCATCAAGAAGTTGTGCTACATCTAAAATACACTCAAATCCATCTACTTCTCTCCATTTTCATTGCCTTCCACTTGGCCCAGGTCACCATAAAACATTCACCTGGACTAAGTGGCCCCCATTTTCATTTTTCTCCCCCCTCCACAATATATCCACAGGGATGAGGGTAATCTTTTAAATGAAAGTTCAACCCCTGTTGAAAGCACTTCAGTGGCTTTGTGATATTACTATTTGTCCCCCAGTACCTATTCTCCATTTATTTTTATTAATAACAGACACATACACACACAAGGCCACAAGGCTAACAAGCTAGGGATTATGCTGCTAAACCTCCCATGCTAAGAGTGCACATGTGACTAAATAATGACTAACAATTTAAGTGGAAGCTTAAAAAAGGAAGTCACCAGTCCTTCATTCCCTCTTTGCAAAATTAGAGACGTAGACATGTAGATGATAAGGCAGCTTGAACCACATACACAGGGCTAACACCTTGTCAGATGGTTAAAGACCAAGACAGAAGGAACCAGGGTCCTTACACAACCTTGTGGAACCGAGTCAGTTATCAACTCCATACTGAGCTGTTGCATGAGATGCGTCTGTCTTGTCTGATGCCCTATAGTTGACAGTCTTCTTGTTATAAAAACTGAACCTATAGTTTCCCACTGAACTTAATAAAAGTCCAAGATTCTTACCAGTTCAACACTAGCTGTCTTTTCTCAATAACTTTTCTCCCAATCCAACTGAAATCCTGCTCTAGATGCCCTTCCCCTCAGTTTTCATATGGCTGAACCTTTCTGTCAGTTATCACCTCCTCAGAAAAACTTCCCTCGTTATATCGCTTAAAGTGGTCCCCTCTCCTCATTCAGCATCTTTCTGATTTTTCATCTTCATAGTACTTATCACAGTCTGAAATCATTTTTGATTTGTTCTAGGTAAAATGCAACTTCTTTAAAGGCATAAACTTCACTCATTCATGACTACATCTTAAATACCTACTACCATGACTGACAGAAGTAGTAAGTAATGCTAATAAAAGTTCTTCAAAAGATAAAACTCTGTACCTCATCAGGGCATTGGCCACTCAGCCTGACTGCTCATCACCTACTCTATGTCTCTTCCTGCTCCTTCAAGTCTCAGCTTAAATGTCACTGCTTCAAAAAAGCCTCTCTGACCAACCTAAGACAGAGCCTCAGTCCCAACTGCAGTCTTTATCATTTCACCCTGTTGATTCCCTTCCTAAGTGTTAGCTGCACAGTCGTGTCCAACTGTTTGCAATCCCGTGGACTGTAGGATCCCAAGCTCCTCCATTCATGGAATTCTCCAGGCAAGAATACTGGAGTGGGTAGATAATCCCTTCTCCGGGGGATCTTCTGACCTAGGGATTAAACCCATATCTCCTGCATTGCAGACATATACTTTACCATCTAAGCCACCAGGGAAGCCCTTTAAGATATGAAAGTATCATATTTTATGTACCTATTTATTGACCACCTAACCCAAATAATATAAAGCTTGATGAGGTCAAGAGCCCCATCTATCTTTTTCATTTATATTCTTATTTGCCTAAAACAGTGTATGGAGCTTTAATAGGTATATAATAAATTTGGGAGTGAATAAATTAATGATTATAAATATAGTTATAAAACATAGTGTTAAGTCTCATGATTAACTCCTGAAATTAAACAAAGCATAATCCAAAACATTTAATCGATCAAAAACTACATAAATAAAAGGTAAGAGTGAGAAAAAAAAGGACAGGGAAAATGTGGAATTGTAAAAAATTAATTTATTTTTGATACAGGTAATTAGAAAAACATAAGTGCAAATATTCAGAGAAACTTAAAGTTTCAATTAAAAACAAAGTTTTATTGCCTTCACACACACACGGAGTGCATTACTGTTGACGTTTAGTCTCTAAGACTCTTTTGCAACCCCACAGACGCCCACCAGGGTCCTCTGTCCATGGAATTTCCCAGGCGAGAATGCTGGAGTAAGTTACCATTTCCTCCTCCAGAGGATCTTCCTGACCCAGGGATCGAATCCTCATTGTCTCCTGCATTGGCAAGTGGATTCTTTACCACTGAGCCACCAGGGAAGCCCCAAAGAGCACAACAATATCAAGAAGCATAAAAGTAAGAAAACAACAATTATAATTATAAATGAATAAAGTTTAATTACCTACACACAGAGTGCATAACAGTAGCAATAAAGCATAAAAATAAATTAAAGACAACATTTATGATTGTGAGTGAAAATAAATAAAAATTCCTTTGTAAAAGTCAATGACTCAAAATAAGTAAAAATTCAAAAGAGGAAAATAATTTTTAAAAAGTAGGGCAAAGATATAGCAGCCAAAACCAAGGCCAGAAAATAATTCGGGCTTGGGGGGAGAAACTTTATTTTGTTTGGAATGCACCCTGCAATACAAATACAGAGCAGGACACAAGAAGCTGGTTAAGACCATACAGGCATTTTAGACGGATTCTTTATCAACTGAGCTATCAGGGAAGCCTATACATAACTGGCAGAGACATTATTTACAGACACCTTCAGCAAAACAGTTGACAAACTTGTGGTTAAGTCACACTGAATTTCTACTATTATTTTAATATTAATAGTATCCTTACACTATAGCAATATTTTTTGTTTCTTGTCATTTATACACTTTTGTATATTTTAATCAGAGTGCAATATACATATAAAAAAGCTCACAAATAATAAATTACACAACTCACTGAATTATCCTAAAGTCAGTATACCCATGTAACCACCACCCATGTCAACAAATAGAACATTACTAACACATAGATGTGTTTTGAATTGTTGTTGTTCAGTTGCTTAGTCGTGTTGAAATCTTTGTGACCCTATGGACTGCAGCACGCCAGGCTTCTATGTCCTTCACTAGCTCCTACAGTTTGCTCAAACTTATGCCCATCGGGTTGGTGATGCCATCTCATCCTTGTTACTCCTTCTGCCCTCAATCTTTCCCAGCATCAAGGTTTTTCCAATTAGTTGGCTCTTCACATCAAGTGGCCAAAGTGTTGGAGTTTCAGCTTCAGCAACAGTCCTTCCAGTGAATATTCAGGACTGATTTCCTTTAGGATTGACTGGTTTGATCTCCTTTTGTCTAAGGGACTTTCAAGAGTCGAATCCAATATACCACAGTTAGACAGCATCAATGCTTTGGCGCTCAACCTTCTTTATATTTCACCTCTCTATACAAAGATCACTATCTATACAAAGACCACTAGAAAAACCATAGCTTTGACTCTATACAAAGACCACCATCTATATAAAGATCACTAGAAAAACCATAGCTTTGACTAGATGGACCATTGTTGGCAAATGACATCTCTCCTCTTTAAAACCCTGTCTAGGTTTGTCATTGCTTTTCTTCCAAGCAAGCATCTTTCAATTTCATGGCTGTAGTTCCCATCTGCAGTGATTTTGGAGCCCAAGAAAATAAAGTCTGTCACTTCCATTGTTACCCCATGTATTTGCCATGAAGTGATGGGACTGGATGCCATGATCTTCACTTTTGGAATGTTGAGTTTTAAGTCAGCTTTTTCATGTTCCTCTTTCACCTTCATCAAGAGGCTCTTTAGTTCTTCTTCACTTTCTGCCATTAGGGTGGTGTCATCTGCATATATGAGGTTATTGATATTTCTCCCAGCAATCACGATTCCAGCTTGAGCTTCACCCAGCCCACCATTTCACACGATGTACTCTGCATATAAGTTAAATAAACAAGGTGACAATATACAGTCTTGATGTACTTTTTTCCCAATTTGGAACCAGTCCATTGTTCCATGTCTAGTTCTAACTATTGCTTCTTGACCTGCATACAGGTTTCTCAAGAGACAGGTAACATGATGTGGTATTCCTGTCTCTCTAAGAACTTTCCACAGTTTGTTGTGATCCACACAAACGCTTTACAGTAGTCAATGAAGCAGAAGCAGATGTTTTTCTGGAATTCTCTTGCTTTTTCTATGATCCAATGGATGTTGGCAATTTGATCTCTAGTTCCTCTGCCTTTTCTAAATCCAGCTTGTATGTCTGGAAGTTCTCAGTTCACGTACTGTTGAAGCATAGCTTGAAGGATTTTGAATATTACTTTGCTAGCATGTGACATGAGCGAAACTGTGTGGTAGTGTGAACATTCTTTGGCATTGCCCTTCTTTGGGATTGGAATGAAAACTGACCTCTTCCAGCCCGCGGCCACTGCTGAGTTTTCCAAATTTGCTGGCATATGGAGTTCAGCACTTTAAGAGCATCATCTTTTAGAATTTGAAATAGCTCAGCCGTAATTTAATCACCTCCACTAGCTCTCGTCATAGTAATGCTTCCTAAGGCCCACTTGACTTCATATTCCATGATGTCCAGTGGTACCCAGACATCTCCTGAATACCACTTCCTAATCATTATCTGGTCCTCCTCCCCATACTAACCACTATCTAGAGGTCTAAACCCCAGATTAGTCTTGCCTGTTCAATTTTATATACATGGAATAATACGTATTCTTTTATATCTGATAACTTTTAATGGACAAGTACTATTTGTGAAATATATCCATGCTTGGAGCTGTCATTTGTGCATTTTCATCACTCTACTCATTGCTGTGTAGTGTTGGATTAGAATACACAATTTACTCATTCATTTTACTGCTAATGGGCATTTTTGTTTTGAGGTTTTGACTTACACAAACAATGCTGCTTTGAAAATGACTGTAGATGATTCTATTGGTTATCTGCATGAATTCTTATGAAACTGCTGGGATATATAGGTATCTGTGTATACAGAGCTTTAGCAGATGCTGGCAGAACTTTCTAAGTGGCTTTTTGGCAGCAGTGGAGTTTCACTGCCATTCACATTCTGCTACACCTGATAGGTTCAATCTTTTAAATTCTAGCCACTCTAGTGAGTGCTGTGGTAGTATCTCATCAAGCTTTTAATCAGCATTTCCCTGGTGAATAAGTTAACAGTTTTTCACATATTTATTAACCACCTGAGTTATCCTCTTTCCTAAAGTGCCTGTTCAATTCTCATCCCCCTTTTTCTACTGGGTTATGTTTTTTTCACTACTGATTCACAAGAGCCTTTATAAACACGGATAAACACCCTTTGTCTGGAACATGTGCTCTCTTTCTTTGCTTTACTTTTTCTCTTTACTGGTATCTTCTGATGGCAAGAGTTCTTAACCTGTTAATGATGGAGCATATCATCACTTTCCTTTTATGTTACAAAGTTCTGTATTGTCTAAGAAATATTTTCCCACTTTAAGATAAAGCAGATACTCTCTTATATTGTCCTACAGAGGCTTCATTATTTTACTTTTCATGTTTAGATCGTAAATCAAATGTACATGTGGAAAGCAGAGATCGGGTTTCATTTTCTTCCTATTTGAGTATCAAAGTGACCAGCAACATTTATTGAAAAGATTATTTTAATTGATGAAAAGGAAAATCCATTATGAAAATATCAATGGCAAACTTTAAGCATCACATAACATAGTACTGAAACATGTTTTAAAAAGTGAAAAAAATGACAAACACACAACGGTAATATAAAACTTTAATCCTAATAAGTTATGATGGTTGAAGTAGTCAAAATGTAGAAGGCATCTGAAATAAAGTGAATAAATAAACAAATATAGAGAACTATACACCCTACAGGAGACTCATCTTTTTTCTCAGTGCTTGGAGAACATTTTAAATATTGATCTTGTATGTATCACAAGAAAAAAAAATAGAAATTATATGGGCCTTTTTCTCTGCTTACATTATAGTAAAACTATAAATTAACAACTGCTAATATATACATACACACTTCACAATTTAAAAATACCCTCCTTAAGCAACTCTTAGGCCAAGAAGAAAATCAGTTGTATTTACCGAGCACAAAAATAAGATACATCAAACAATATGGGGCTTAGATATGGGCATCAGAGGCAAATTTAGAGTAATAACACCTTTAACAAAAAAGAATAAAAGTAAGTGGGCATATTAAATTATTAGAAAAGCCTAGAAGAGGCAATATAGGTAAAATTATGTTTTTTCCATTGTTATTGTTTAGTTGCTAAATTGTGTCCAACCCTTTGTGAACCCAGGACTGTAGCCCACCAGGTTCCTTTGTCCATGGAATTTTCCATGCAAGAATACTGGAGTGGGTTGCCATTTCCTTCTCCAGGGGATCTTGCTGACCCAGGGACTGAACTCATGTCTCCTACTTGGCAGGCAATTCTTTACCACTGAGCCACCTGGGGAGCCCTAATTTTGCAATCAGAGAATAGAAAAACAAAAGAATTCAAGATAATCCCAGTACTTCAAAAATATCAATAAAATACACATACCTCCATCTAATTATTTTTTAATGAAAAAAAGACATAAAATCGGCAATGATAAAAGGATTTTAATCAGATACAGAAGAAATCAAATGTTATAAGGAAATTTTATGTAAAACTGTTTGCTAATAGTTTTAATTGGGTGAAGTTGACAATTTCTATGGAAAATAAAAATTATCTTTACTGTCAAAAACCTGAAAAAACTAACAACTACAGAAGAAATTGAACAAAACAGCAAATAAATACCTCTATGAAAGGCCAGGGGTAAAATCTAATTATACCATGTATCAAGAGCATCCATTAGCATCCTGCATAATACCAGAAAAACTTCTGTAACACACTCCAAGATTCCAATTAAGAAGTGGTAACCAGTTATTTAGGTTTCCCTGATAGCCCAGATGGTAAAGAATCTGCCTGCAATGCAGGAGACACCGGTTCAATTCCTGGGTCAGGTAGATCCACTGGAGAAGGGATAGAGCACCCGCACCAGCATTCTTGGGCTTCCCTTGGGGCTCAGTTGGTAAAGAATCTGCCGGCAGTGGAGGAGACCTGGGTTTGATCCCTGGGTTGGGAAGATCCCCTGGAAGATGATCTCTGAAAGATGAAGTCAGTAGGTGCCCAATATGTGGAGATCAGTGGAGAAATAACTCCAGAAAGAAGGAAGACATGGAGCCAAAGCAAAAAAAACACCCAAATGTGGATGTGACTGCTAAGAGAAGTAAAGTCCAATGCCGTAAAGAACAATATTGCATAGGAACCTGGAATGTTAGGTCCATGAATCAAGGCAAAGTGCAAGAGGTCAAACAGGAGATGACAAGAGTGAATGTCAACATTTTAGAAATCAGCAAACTAAAATGGACTGGAATGGGGGAACTTAACTCAGATGACCATTATATCTACTACTGTGGGAAAGAATCCCTTAGAAGAAATGGAGTAGCCATCATAGTCAAAAAAGGAGTCCAAAATGCAATACTTGGATGCAATCTCAAAAATGACAGAAGGATCTCTGTTCATTTCCAAGGCAAACCAATCAATATCATGGTAATCCAAGTTTATGCCCCGACCAGTAATGCTGAAGAAGCTGAAGTTGAAAGGTTCTATGAATGCCTACAAGACCTTCCAGAAGTAACACCAAAAAAAAATGTCCTTTTCATTACATGAGACTGGAATGCAAAAGTAGGAAGTCAAGAAACACCTGGATTAACAGGCAAATTTGGCCGTGGAGTACAGAATGAAGCAGGGCAAAGGCTAACAGACTTTTGCCAAGAGAACCCACTGGTCATAGCAAACAACCTCTTCTAATAACATAAGAGAAGGTTGTACAAACGGACATCACCAGAAATACCAAAATCAGATTGATTATATTCTTTGCAGCCAAAGACAGAGAAGCTCTATACAGTCAGCAAAACAAGACAGGGATCTGACTGTGGCTCAGATCATGAACTCCTTATTGCCAAATTCAGACTTAAATTGAAGAAAGTAGGGAAAACCACCAGACCATTCAGGTATGACGTAAATCAAATCCCATAAGATTATACAGTGGAAGTAAGAAATAGATACAAGGGATTAGATCTGATAGAGTGCCTGATGAACTACTGATGGAGGTTCATGACACTGTACAGGAGACAGTGATTAAGACCATTCCCAGGAAAAAGAAATGCAAACACAAAATGGCTGTCTGAGGAGGTGCCAGAAGCCAGCGTGAGGAATTCCACCCGTGACAAGGTCATGCGGCATGAGATCTGAGGCGCAAGGTCTAATCAGATCTCAGGTTTTCCCCCTGGAATTTCCTGAGCATCCAAACCCCAAACAATAAAAACCTGCCGGCTTTTGTTCTCTGCCTCTCTACTCTTCTAATACAGTCTGGAAAAAGTCATCTCTAAGCTTTGGTCTTCTGCATTTGAAAGGGATGTTTCAGTNTAGACTTTTGAGTTAATTACTTTTCTTTTGTTATAAATCACTGTACTCCTTTCACTTGTTATAAATTGTTGTATCTTTGCTATGTAAGAATGTAACTTTATTTAGTGCTTTCTGAGAGCGGCGCCAAACTTTGGGAAGATCAACACAAATAAGTCTTCTGGTTGACAAACCCTTATCAGAAAAAAGGTTGTAAAATGTTAATTGGCCCTTCTGGCAGAAGATGATGTAAATTACCTAAGACTTATGTTTGCAGTCAGGTATGCAGAGAGAAAAGCCTGCTTTTGATAAGAGTCTAAACTGCTAATGCTGCATAACTTTGTATTACCCATTGATCTCCATGTATTATCAAAGATATAAATAGCCCCTTGAACAATAAACAGGGGACCAGTTTTCCGGACTAGTGTCTCGGCCTAGGTTCTTGGGAATCTGGCTTCGCCCATGTCTCTTTCTTTTACCCCTTTCTCCTCTCCTTCCTTCTCCTCTTTACTCTAACTTCAGGCTGAATTCCCATCTGGAATGGGCAGCTCACCAAGTCTACTTACTTGCCCTGGCCCTAAGATCCGTAAGAGAGAGTGCCCAAGGAGGGGCACTCTCCACTATTCAAGTGGCGCCGGCGGCCCCACGTAGATGGTGCGAGCTCCTTGTCTGGAGCTTTATTGGCCTTCCCCATAAACCAAGTTATTCAGCCTCTTTTCTCCACTTAATTTTCCTACTATACTATTTCTTCTAATCTCCTTTATATTTCTATATAAGTTTTTTCCTCACCTACTCCGTCTCTCCTTCAAATCACCCTGGTTCCACCAGGGATGGACCCCAGCAAGAAGGCCTTACAAATAGCTGTGAAAAGAAGAGAAGTGAAAAACAAAGGAGAAAAGGAAAAATATAAGCATCTGAATGCAGAATTCCAAAGAATAGTGAGGAGAAATAAGAAAGCCTTCCTTAGTGATCAGTGTAAAGAAATAGAGGAAAACAATAGAATGGGAAAGACTAGAGATCTCTTCAAGAAAATTAGAGATACCAAGGGAACATATCATGTAAAGATGGGCTCAATAAAGGACAGAAATGGTATGGACATAACAGAAGCAGAAGATATTAAAAAGAGGTGGCAAGAATACACACAAGAACTATACAAAAAAGACCTTCACAACCCAGATAATCATGATGGTGTGATCACTCACCTAGAGCCAGACATCCTGGAATGTGAAGTCAAGTGGGCCTTAGGAAGCATCACTAAGCACAAACCTAGGGGCGGGTGATGGAATTCCAGTGGAGCTGTTTCAAATCCTGAAAGATGATGCTGGGAAAGTGCTGCACTCAATATGCCAGCAAATTTGGAAAACTCAGCAGTGGCCACAGGACTGGAAAAGGTCAGTTTTCATTCCAACCCCAAAGAAAGGCAATGCCAAAGAATGCTCAAACTACTGCACAATTGCACTCAGCTCACATGCTAGTAAAGTAATGCTCAAAATTCTCCAAGCCAGGCTTCAACAGTACATGAACCGTGAACTTCCAGATGTTCAAGCTGGTTTTAGAAAAGGCAGAGGAACCACAAATCAAACTGCCAACATCCGCTGGATCATGGAAAAAGCATGAGAGTTCCAGAAAAACATCTACTTCTGCTTTATTGATTACACCACAGCCTTTGATTGTATGGATCACAATAAACTGTGGAAAATTCTGAAAGAGATGGGAATACCAGACCACCTGAACTGCCTCCTGAGAAATCTGTATGCAGGTCAGGAAGCAACAGTTAGAACTGGACATGGAACAACAGACTGGTTCCAAATAGAAAAAGGAGTACGTCAAAACTGTATATTGTCACCCTGCTTATTCAACTTATATGCAGAGCACATCATGAGAAATGCTGGGCTGGATGAAGCACAAGCTGGAATCAAGATTGCCGAGAGAAATATCAATAATCTCAGATATGCAGATGACACCATCCTTATGGCAGAAAGTGAAAATCTAAAGAGGCTCTTGATGGAAGTGAAAGAGGAGAGTGAAAAAGTTGGCTTAAAGCTCATCATTCAGAAAACTAAGATCATGGCATCTAGTCCCATCACTTCATGTCAAATAGATGGGGAAACAGTGGAAACAGTGACAGACTTTATTTTCAGTTCAGTTCAGTTCAGTTGCTCAGTCGTGTCTGACTCTGCGAGCCCATGAATCGCAGCACACCAGGCCTCCTTGTCTATCACCAACTCCCGAAGTTCACTCAGACTCATGTCCATTGAGTCAGTGATGCCATCCTCTCTGCTTTTGACTTTATTTTTGGGGGACTCCAAAATCATTGCTGATCGTGACTGCAGCCACAAAATTAAAAGACACTTACTCCTTGGAAGAAAAGTTTTGACCAACGTAGACAGCATATTAAAAAGCAGAGACATTACTTTTCCAACAAAGGTCCGTCTAGTCAAGGCAATGGTTTTTCCAGTGGTCATGTATGGATGTGAGAGTTGGACTATAAAGAAAGATGAGCACCGAAGAACTGAAGCTTTTGAACTGTGGTATTGGAGAAGACTCTGGAGAGTCTCTTGGACTGCACGGAGATCCAACCAGTCCATCCTAAAGGAAATCAGTCCTGAATATTCACCGGAAAGACTGATGCTGAAGCTGAAACTCCCATATTTGCCCACCTGATGCGAAGAACTAACTCACTGGAAAAGACCCTGATGCTGGGAAAGACTGAAGGCGGGAGGAGAAGGGAACGACAGAGGATGAGATGGTTGGATGGCATCACCGACTCAATGGACATGAGTTTGGGTAGACTATAGGAGTTGGTGATGAACAGAGAGGCCTGGCAGGCTGCCGTCCTTGGGGTTGCAAAGAGTCGGACACGACTGAGCGACTGAACTGAACTGAGCCAGTTATTCAATCATTTGTTCACACAGACATACAACAAATATTTATTTAAATGAGGACCTTGTATGTACTGAACTTTGTGCTAAATATGAAAGATACAAACATCCACAAGCCAAACATGATTCCCGGCCTCTGGACGTTATAGAGCATGGACAACCAAACAGGCAGTTTTAACATAATGAGATGGTTTGTATCAGGAGAAATCAGCGGTGGTAAAAAAGAATTTTGACTCCCTAGCGTAGTCAGTGAGGATGGAGAGAAGAAAGTGGACAGAGAATGGCCACGTGCTCAGTGCTTACTCTGTGGTACATCAACTGCCACAAAAAGACCTTCTCCTTCACTTCTCAAAAGAACTCTAGTGTCAAGAATTCATAACCAAATTGTTTGGCTCCAAAGCTCCAATCTTTCCCTAACGCCATTAAATGAGAATAAGTCTAACTGGTTATGAAACACACACACACACACCCTTAACTAAGACAAGATAAAAGATAGGAAACAACCAGGGCTGAGGTACAGAACCAGCAGAGTCAGAGATGGAAGAGACTCTTCAGGTTAATTAATGCATTTTGGGAAGTGATCAGTAGAGGGCAGCATTGCAAAGCCTATGAATAACCTTTAAGTTAATAGAAAAAAGTCTGGGTAAAACTATAAAAGCTCTTCAATGTTTAAGCCCATTTTTTAAGTACTAAAATTAATAAAGAAAATAAATGCACAGAGTTTTCTTCTTTACTCAAAAACTTGGAGAAAATACTTCTTTGGAGTCTCACAAAACAGACTAATGTAATGTTAACGAAAGATGAATAAGCCTATAAATATAAAAACTCATTTTCTAAATTATCTTTGTTTTAGCAGCTTTTCAGTTTGAAAATAATCACATCTTTATATTCCTAGGACTTATGCCAGCAAATTTACATTAATAAAATTACCTGATTCAGCATATAACTATGCTCACATAGGCAGCCTATAATTAGATCAGTCAGTCAGGAACTTAAGCTTTGAGAAAGTGTTTTTAGCAAATGGCAGAAGAAAAAAAAATCTCCCAAAAGGAAATCACTTGTCTGTGCTCCCTCACCTCCCAGTCACTCCACGATCGAGAATTCTCTGGGTTCTGGCCCCACGAATTAGTCAGTGGCTGCTCGGTACCAAATCTGAAGGACTCTCTGCGTTCTTTGCTTGTGTACCTCTCCGTGGCAAGTGCCACAACTGAATGAGCCTCTTCAATGCAACGCTGACTCCTTGCCTCGAGCACAGCCAAGCCACCAGCCTCTTCGACCGTGAACAGTACTCTGCTGTTCCTCTCACTGCTCATTCTTTAAAGTTCACAGTTCCTTGGGGTTCCATCCTCAGCCCTCTTTCTCCTCTCTCACTGGAACTTTTTTCCTTGGAGAATCTTCATTCCACTTCCCAAAACTTCATTCCTTGGCCCAGTTCAGACAACTGTAAACTAGCTGTCTCTACTTGGAGATTTCACAAGCCAACATGTCCTCACTTTTCACCAAAAGTGTGTGACTCTTCCCATACCCTTTAGCCCTTAGTTGGTCTCTTATTGTCTCTCAAGACAGAAACTCTACTTTCCAAATAATTTATCTCTGTCATCACTGTAACCACCTTGGTTTTGATCAGAAATTACTATGTGAAGGGTGTTCTGACAGCACAGTGTGGATTCCCTCGGGCGGGGGTGGGTGGTGGGAGGAACACAGTGCATTTCCTTTCACTGCAGAACCTGCCCTTCCTTAAGGCTTACACGCTGATACTTCTGTATTCCTCTCATCTGTCTGACCCCTTAACGAATTTGGTTTTGGGGTGGCTCGATTATTTGGGCTTAGGACACACTACTTAAGACTGTCTACCTGGGATTCAAGTCCCACATTTTACCTCTCTCCAATTCAGCCTTCACACTGACACTGGATTGTTTCCTACAAAATTCAAAATGCAAAATTAACCACTTCAAGGACCCCTACTCTCATTATTTACAGGTTAAGGGACCACATGTGACAAGAAAACCGATAATCAGACACTTGATTGCAGCCTCCTCTTCCACCACTCAGCTTTCTAATTTGAGCTACTGTTATAGCAAATGAGGAGGAAAGGAGAGGAGAAAGCCAGCTTAAAACTACATATTAAAAAAAACTTAGATCATGGCATCTGGCCCCATAACTTCATGGCAAATAGAAGGGGAAAAGGTGGAAGTACTGACAGACTTCCTCTTCTTGGGCTCTGAAATCACTGTGGATGGTAACTGTAACCATGAAATCAGAAGATGAATGCTTCTTGGCAGGAAAGCTATGACAAACCTAGACAGTGTGTTGAAAAGCGACAAAGGTCCACGCAGTTAAGGCCATGGTCTTTCCATTGGTCATGTATGGTTGTGAGAGCTGGACTGTAAAGGCGGCAGGATGCCAAAGAATTGATGCCTTCGAACTGTGGAAGACTCCTGAAAGGAGATTGAACCAGTCAGTCTTAAGGGAAATCAACCCTGAATACTCATTGGAAGGACTGATGCTAAAAGTCATCTGAAACTGGATGAAACTCCAGTATTTTGGTCATCTGTTGCAAACAGCCAACTCACTGGAAAAGACCCTGATGCTGAGAAAGATGAGGACAGAAGGAGAAGAGGGCGTCAGAGGATGAGGTGGCTGCATGGCAACACTGATGCAATGGACGTGGACTTGGGCAAACTTCTGGAGATGGTGAGGACAGGGAGGCCTGGCGTGCTGCAGTCCATGGGGTCACAAAGAGCTGGACATGACTGGGCGACTGAACAATGATAGCAAATGACCTGCAATTGGACTCCAAAAGCTAACTTCCCATTCCAACTGACTGGGATATCCATTCCTATCCACTTGCTTGTAGTATTTTCTTTACCTGTCTACACCTTGCTGAACTGTCACCTACTCTAACAGCTTCCCCTGTGTTTTCCAGGAATCCCCTTAGCAAACTGGTTTGCAAAGATTCCAGTTATTCATTTGATTCTATCTTCCCACTCAATAGTAAGATCCTTTATTGAAGAGATCACATTTCACCTTTTCTAGTATGCTAAGCGGTATTAGTAGGGAACTGGGATTGGGGGCAGGAGAAGGGGACAACAGAGGATGAGACAGCTGGATGGCATCACTGACTCGATGGACATGAGTTTGAGTGAGTTGGTGATGGACAGGGAGGCCTGGCGTGCTGCAATTCATAGGGTCGCAGAGTTGGACAACGACTGAGCGACTGAACTGAACTGGCAAACATCAGACCCTCAATAAATGTGAAGTGAGCTGACCTGATGCGTCCCTAGTGGTCTATATGTACTTGCCAGACATGACGATTTGGTCCCTTAGAACTGTCTAGCTGACATTTTTTTCTTTGCTCCCTTTCCCCAGTGGAGTCCTGTTCCACTGCCCCCTACACAAAGGCACAAGATCAACCTGCTTCTCCTAACTCAGTAGATATTATCAGTTAGTCAATTTCCATATTAAAAAGCACAGACGTTACTTTTTACTTTACCAATAAAGGTCCATCTAGTCAGGTTTTTCCAGTAGTCATGTATGGATGTGAGAGTTGGACTGTGAAGAAAGCTGAGCGCAGAAGAATTGATGCTTTTGAGCTGTGGTGTTGGAGAAGACTCTTGAGAGACCCTTGGAGTGGAAGGAGATCCAACCAGTCCATCCGAAAGAAAATCAGTCCTGAATATTCATTGGAAAGACAGATGCTGAAGCTAAAACTCCAATCCTTTGGCCACCTGATGAGAACTGACTCACTGGAAAAGACCCTGATGCTGGGAAAGATTGAAGATGGGAGAAGGGGACGACAGAGAATGAGATGGTTGGATGACATCACTGACTTAATGGGCATGAGTTTGAGTAGGCTCCAGGAGTTGGAGATGGAAAGGGAAGCCAGGCGTGCTGCAGTCCATGGGGTCACAAAGTCAGACATGACTGAGTGACTGAATTGGTCAACTTCCAAACCTATGAACTTACCAAATTACCTCCACTCAACAACTCCCTTCCATAGCCAATTAATAATCAGGTGCTTTTTATTCTACTTTCTGTGTATCTCTTGCCTCTGTCTCCTCCTCCTCTTCAGCATCACACAATCCTTTCTACTTGCTAAGCCTAATGATGACCACGTCTCCTCTTATGTAAACAAAACTTTCTTAAAATCAGAGTTTGATCACATATATACCTTCAAGCTCCATAGAATAGAGGCAAAACTCTTCATAGTAGTAGATAATCTTGCTGTTCAAACTGTGGTTAGGGAACCAGCAGTAATCAACATCACTTGGGAACACCCCCTCACCCAATTCAGGGTCCTACTCCTGTCTTACTCAGAATCTGTATTCTAACAGGCAGGTCATGTTTATGTTAGTTCAGTGTGTCACGCCAGGCAACGGTCTGCGAGGCCCTTCATCTGGTGGCCCTGACTCCCTCTGCCACCATCTCACCTGCCCTGCTCACACAGAGAACCCTCCATCCTCAGAAATGGCTAACAGAGGACTCTAGAACTCTGTAGGTCTTTCAAGTCTCGCAAACCATTTTTTCTACTTTCTGGTGCCCCTCCACCCACTCCCAAGTTCATTCTCTTAGGTCTCAGCACTGTCATCACCTCTTCTATTAAAGTTCTCCCAGCCACAGCTCCTTCTCCTTGGTCCCTATAGTCCCAAAAAGGACTACATACTACTTTACAAGTTAAAATATCTTAGATGTCAGAATCTTTATCTCACTCTTCGTATTCGAAGTACCTGAAAGCAACACCGACATCGTGCTAGTCGCTCAGTCGTGTCTGACTTTTGTGATCCCATGGTAAGTAGGCAGCCAGGCTCCTCTGTCCATGGGATTCTCCAGGCAAGAATACTGGAGTGGGCTTCGTTTCCTTCCCCAGGGGATCTTCCTGACCAGGGATGGAATCCAGGTCCCCTGTATTGAAGGCGGGTTCTTTACCATCTGAGCCACCAGGGGAGCATAATTAGAGGTGCTTTAAAAATGTCAGTTGAGTTAAACTATAAATGAGCATGAACAGTTTTGATGGAGTAGCCTGGTGTTTTCTATTCTGAGCCAGTAAGTTTCTGCATAGAGGTAATAAATACACATTCTGTTCCTTCACTGCAACAATAAAAATAAACAGAAGTAAACAAATCAAAGCTAAGTTTAGAGGTCCTGTTTCAAGAAATAACTGGTGATGACTCTGGAAACTTTATTTAATAAAGGTAAGTAAACTCAACTAAACAGCACTATGAAATAAGTGTCACCTTGAGCTATTTCTGGAAAAATGAAAATTCATCATACAAAGAATCCTTTGACAAGATTATCTGTGCAAGTTTAAAGGTAGGAGGAAATTGCCACCTTGGATAATAATTTTGAACAGCTGATTATGTATGTGACTGTAGGGGCTGGAGTGGGAGGATATGGTTAGAATCGTTGCCACTACAAGAGGTTAATGCTCCCAAAGCAGGATCTGCACAGTGACCAAGTAGTAATTTAGAAACCAAAGTTATCTCCATGGGTAAGAAAAAAGGAGGCGTACCACTGACAGATTGTTTAATTCTTTCAGAGAAAGAGTCAAGTATGAATTCTCTACTTGAAAAATTATAAAAAGGAGGAAGAGCATTTAAGTGCTTAATTGGCTGGTCTTGAAAAATGGATTTGTAGATAGCACAGTTTCACTAAATCCTTCATCCTAATTCAAGGTAAAATGTGCCTGAATGGAAAAGTGAAAGAATTTACCTTAGGGTTTATGAACTTGTCTGTGCTTATTTTTAACAGCTATATTGCTATATAATTTCTATATAAATTTTGTTATTTATTAAATTCTGGACAAAGTGAACCTTGAGTAAATCGGACACTAAAAATTTGTACTAACTGTAACAGGAAAAACATCTATAACTAATGGTTAATAAATGACTTTTCAAGTTTTTCACTGACGAAGTCCCAGAGACTAATTCAATCTAAATGCTATCTAATACCAGGGGATCTTCCCAGTCCAGGGACTGAACCCAGGTCTCCCACATTGCAGACAGATTCTTTTACCATCTGAGCCACCAGGGAAGCCCAAGAATACTGGACTGGGTAGCCTATCCCTTCTCCGGGGGATATTCCTGACCCAGCAGTCAACCCACGGTCTCCTGCATTGCAGGATTCTTTACCAGCTGAGCTACCAGGGAATCCATCTAATAATATCCAGGCTACACAGAAGACCAACAATTCAGCGTGACATCTAACTGGCAATTTGGTAAATCAGCAAGTTTGAATTTTAACTGGCTGTTAAAGAAATATGTATATCTTTTACACACAGAAAGGAAGAGAAGCTTAATTTTTTTTTTTAAATGATTCATCTTTTCTTGTTTGGATCTCCTTAGCTGATCAATGGTTCACAAAATCAAGTCCTGTCACAGACAGGAAGTACCCACAAGCCATCTTTGAATTGGTTAAGGAAAGAGAATAAAAATGGAAGTTTATTGAAAAATCAGACAGAAAAAAAAAGAGTAAGACCAAAAAAACCCACATAAATGCTTAAAAAAGAAAGGAGATTGCTAGGCTCAGAAGATGTACAGTATAATTTTCTTTGTCTCAACTAGAGTGGAAATGGAATATGAAAACTGATTACATCTCTGCCAAAGCAACTATGTCCCATATCCACTGCTGTCATCAATATTTAGATTCAGATTATTTCAAATGGATCAAATTAACTCAACATTTATGGAGCACTTACTAATTGCCAAGTACTATGCTATGTGAAATGGAGACAAAGGCTCATTAAAAACTGTGTGTTAAAAAGTTCTTTAGGAAGCGTAGAGAGTTTCTCAATATACATTTTATACTTTTCTAATCTCTCAGGACCTACCAGAATTACTTCTTTCTGCCAATATTTAATGAGGACATACAAAGTACCAGGAGTAATACAAAGCACAAGGAATATAACGAAAAAGATCTTGCAGGGTTATAAAGAGGCCCTTTGTATGAGTTCAGTCCTTTATCACAGGACTTTTAAAGGGTAGGACACCAAAAGAGTGACTTCATCAAATTTACCTTTAGAAAGATGGTTTTGAGAATGGTATGGATGGGATGAAGCAAGATTTTAAAGATAGGCAGATGAGTTAGGAGGGTACCATTATAACCCAAATGAAAAATATTTAGAGTCTGATTTCAGGTGGTAGCTAAGGTGACAGAAACAGAAGCACCAAAAAAAGACATTTTAAAGAAGAAATTTTAACAGGTTAGCACCTGTTGGAAATAGGTGTTACTGAAGAGCAATAAATGACAACTTCAGACAAGTTGTCCAGCTTTATGTAACTGAAGAGACGAAAGGATCCTTCTCCACAGGGTGAATAGGCTTGAAAAGAAGACCAAGAGTTTAGTTTTGGCCAATATGAGTCAGAAACAAAAAGTAATAAATTTCAGTACTTTGTGGTCATACACTGTGGTCCCAAACTATGGGATAATGTTGGATATTTTCAGAGCCACTTAACTATTTGACAAAGTGTACTGATTGACTCTGAAATGTGCCAGATTGTTCCTAAATTTTGGTATGTCTTATGTATTTCCATACCTAATTGAATAATACTGGTTATATCAGTAGTCATCTAGTAAAATCATCTCAATTTTCTCTCTCAATATAATGGAAATATTGCTATTCATAAAACTGTACTTTCAATTACACCTAAAATCAGTAAATGATTTCCAAAGTATTTTCAGCTCTTAAGAATATAGTTCTAGGCCCTCTAATATTTTTAAACCAGTGAATAAAATAATAACAATTTGTTTGTATAATCTTGATAGTTTTCAAAATTTTCCTATCCATTGTCAAATCTTTATAATTATCCTGTGAGTTATAATAAGAGCCAAATAACAGGTAAGTCTTTAAAACATACGAATGTCAAATACAGAACCACAACTCACAAATCAGATTACAGTTTACGCTGTACACACATATATTAGACTTGATTACAATACTATACAAAACTATTTGAAGTTTAGAAAATACTGGTTTATATACTCCTTTGATAACCCAGCTGAAAGGAGAAAAACATGGCTAATACAATTTATTTAAGTTTATAATCGTATATTAAAATAATCAAAGGGCCTTATATGAGTATTCAAGCTCAGGGAAACAGGAAGGATAGAGACAAAAATGAAAAGCAAATAGAGCCTCTGCCTGTGAAACCTGAGTTCAGTGACTTGACATAATGGGAAGCTTAATAGTAAAAATTCATCTTTATCCCACAGACATTATGTTTTTTCCTCAAGTAAACTCAAGGTTAATTGTTTTTTAAGTTATACACACAATTCCCTGGGCATAATACAAAATAAGTTTAAAGTTTTATCTCCCTCAATACTATAAAAGCATTTCCTAACACTTCCAGATCTATTAACTATCACTTTTCTGTATTTTAAAGTTATACTGTAACACTTATACCCTATGAACTCATAAGGTTACCTGTACAAGTCTAAGGAAGCCACAAGTATTTGCTAATGCAGTAGTTTTCCTTATGTAATAGTTATCAGGTCTTAAAAGGTAAATATTCTCATATTCTAGTTGAGCAAAGTAACGGCCAACTTCACATCTACATGTATTGCTATATTAACCCCACAACCTCCAAAAAACAGTAAAGCTATTACTAATTACTGGCAGATGCAATACTAAAACTTAAAATCAACTCTCTATTATGCGGGGATTCTTTATTGTGTAATCCTATTTCTAGGAGAGTCCTGAGTACAAAGTCCCTATAGCTCAGAAAACAAGCGGCCCAGAAATGTTTTGGTCAGAGCCTGGTTCACATGCCCAGTTCTAGTTAGTGATGTTCTGTAGCACAGACTTCAAATAACACTCCACTTTCTCCTCTTCACACTGTTGGATGCTCCTCTTCTGCCTGCTCCTTTCTAAGAAGCAGGAAGGAAGGGCCACAAGTAAATTCAATTAAATTTTGTTGGGCAATTTAGTGTCTCACATTTGACTACATTTCAGACGTCCATACTATCCCTGACTCTCATTATCTCCTACAGATAAAGCTGGCTTCTATCTTAGTGTTCCCATGGAATCATAATCCATAGTGCATCCTCCTTATTTCACAGTAATAGCAACCTATATATACATGTGTGTGTGTGTGTGTTTGTGTATATCACTGATCACTACAAGTATTTTTATTTTTCTGTATTTTTATAAAGTTATAAAATACTNAAATTATAAAAAGGAGCACTTTCACAGAAATGAATGTGATAATAAATATATGAAAAGAAAAAAAAAGATCATCCCTATTTCTTCCTTATCCTCCATCCTATATTTCAAGATAATTATCTTTTATCTAAAATATATAAAACATGTTTCATAGAAACAAAGTTTTTTAAAATAGGATACACTGTGCATTATACCTAACTTTCTTCACTTATGAAAAAAAATCACACACACTCCTTAGAATGAACAGAGAACCCATTTTTAAGAGTTTCATAACATTCCATCACAACCATTCTTCCTCTTGATGTGTGTTAAAGTTATTTCTAGCTTTTTGCCACAACAAGCAATGCAGTTAATAAACACGTTTGTACAATTTTTTATGTCAGACTGAAACAACATCATGCCCTTTCATATACACACACAACCACTCTGCATTAGTAAGAGGGTACTCAGAAGAGAGGCCAGTGTACAAGAGGAACTTTCAATCAAGAAATCCTCCTTGGAGAAAGAAGAGGATAACATATTCTTGACTACTGAGATATCATGCTCAAAAAGGATCACAGTGTATCCTAAAAGTCCTTAAAATAAGAAAAGATGGAATTAGAAACAAGGTTCAGAATTCATATTACTCGTCTGGAGAACTTAAACGACCAATTACAGNTATGCTCAAAAAGGATCACAGTGTATCCTAAAAGTCCTTAAAATAAGAAAAGATGGAATTAGAAACAAGGTTCAGAATTCATATTACTCGTCTGGAGAACTTAAACGACCAATTACAGTTTCAAAAACGTAAAGTCCTCCTGACTTCCAAAGAAAAGCTGTCTAATAGAATGAGTAATTATTTTTTAAAAAATGCTTAAAACAAGTAAAATTTAAAACACACACAAGCCAAATCCATAAGATGCTTGTTATATAACACAAACTAATTTCTAAAATTTGAGATAAATGGGACATTTAGGGTCAGGGTTTATATGAAAATCAAACTCAATATTTAGTGAAAAATTAATATAAGATCAGTATCCACAATATTACAACATATTTACTATTTAAAGATTTTTATTTTGACATATACAGTAAGTCAAGGTCTGTTAAAATCTCGAGAAAAATAGGAACTCATATGATGCCACACCAAAAACAGCATGATTATTTAAGTGTAAAAAATAAAATCTTAGTTTTCACCAAGGTGACTATGGATATCAAATTGGAGAAAACTGACCACAATGATGAAGAATCATTATATTTCAAGTTGACAATCTAGTGTTTATTGACCAAAAAAAAAAAAAAAAAAAACACCCTACAACGGCTGGTTTTGCAAACTACAGAAATTTAAAATGCAGAGGGGGTACCTTACAAAGCTCTAGTGATAAGTAAATGGACTACACTTTGCAGGTTTTGGCAGACACTATATATTTTCACTCATCCTTGGAAGCACTGCTGAAATACAAGTAAGAGTTCCATCATTCACAGAGGATAAAGGGGTGGTTCAGAATGTGAGAAGAATTTATGCTAACTGTGCACAACAGAGGCAGAAAGTCCTGGGAATGAAGCATCAACTGCCTTTCCACATTAGTAGATGGCCAGGACTTTCCCACCAGGCCCCACAACTTTCAGTCATTTCTTAATGTTCTCTCTTCTCAGTTCTCCACATTCTCTCTATGAAGTCCTGCTGGTGTTATACACACACCAAAAACATGTGCTTCTATCTCCCTCTGGTCTGCACAACTTCTCTGAACGGTATTTCTTTTTCCTTCTTCAAAACAGACTCTTCCCAAAGGAGTTTTCAATGAGTCTTTTTTGATTCAAAATGGACTGGAAGACAAGATGAAATAAAAGAGCTCTTTTCCTAGTGTTCATGCTAGAAAAAAAAAGGAAGAGAAAATGACACAAAAATCTCTGTTAGAACATTTTTTATTTCCATTCAAACAAAAAAGAAGAAAACTACCAGCATATCCTGTCACTTCACTTACTTTTCCTTGGTCAATTTTATCGACATATCTTTGTCTATATCCACTTAATTGAACTGTGATATGTTGCAAATGCTCTAAGTTTTCAAAAGCAGCTCCCCCCACACTCATGCATACTTCTTACAGTATCATTTAAAAGAGCACAACAGAATTAACAAATTATCAAGAATACATCTGAAGATACCATTTCTAAAACTTCAGTAAGTAGCACCTAGAAAATCTCAATGAAATTCTCTGCCATACAGTTTGAAGAAAATAATTTTTTGCAATATGTTTAAGTTGCACTGTAACTAGAACTGGGCTCCTGGCACTTGAGACTACTATTCTAGAGAAAAATAACAAATGTAAGACTTAAGGTGCTCCAGTTAATTAATTACTTAAGTGGATAGCAGTGTTAAATCTTCATGCCAAAGAAATAAATCAGTGTCAAATGGTTAAACAACCAATTAACACAAAAGAAAAAATAACAATTACAAACAAGCTTTTTAAGCATATATTCAGAAATTTAAATTCAATATCATTCACAGATCTAAACATTTACCATTAGTTTTTAAAATTTGCAACTAGGTAATCTATTATGCCAGCAGGCTATGTACCTAAATGTTCTTAGTGAATCTTAACACCACAGAAGTGAATCTGTGATTCAAGAACAGCCTCTTTTATTTTGAAGATGACAGAAAACATTGTGTAAAAGCAAGGAAAAAAAAAAAAAAGACAGAAAGATGCTGGCACTGTTTCCCAACTGTTCTATCACACTTACAAAAGACTGCTGCCGCTGCACCTGCTAAGTCACTTCAGTCGTGTCCGACTCTGTGCAACCCCATAGACAGCAGCCCACCAGGCTCCGCCATGCCTGGGATTCTCCAGGCAAGAACACCGGAGTGGATTGCCATTTCCTTCTCCGATGCATGAAAGTGAAAAGTGAACTACTCCTTCTCATCTCCTACCTCCCACCAACCACTCCTCACCCCTTCCAAGGAAAAGAATTATTTTCTCCAATAAAAACACAGCAACCAAGTAAAACACATAAGAAGAATACCTGCAGGACTTTTCTTCCCATAGCTTGTCCCAGGCAAGGATCTTCAGGCACTCGCTCTCTCATGATCCTCTACCACTTCTTCAGCCATTAGAGAAGCATCCTCAGTGACGGTGGAGGGGTCAGAGGTTTACAGTAGATGTAGCATACTGAGATCAAGGATCATATCCATCTCCTCACAAAAAGGATGGGGCCTTTCAGGTGGTCCAGATCACCACTTCACACCTCTGTGATTATACTCACATGTTACTGTTCTGATATTGAGCAATTCCCACTCTCACCCCAAAAAATCCCACCAGAATATACTTCAAAATCTTAAATATGGAAGATTTTCCCTTTATTAATCATTAACATAATTTATTTACATCCTGACCCATTCCACAGAAGGTGTTGGATTGATACTACCCTTTATTCATAAAGTAATACCTAGAAAATATCCTTACTTGAAGGTATTCTCCACATATACATCCTCTCTCATAAAATTCACATGCAACAAAGGAATTAGCACTCCCCACCCCAATACTTTGGATAAAGAAGGTTCAGAGAAGTGTGTGAAAATACACTTCAGTTGAGAATCTAGGAAGTAAGGGAAGGAGACAGTTGCTAAGAAGTAACAGAAAAAATTCTACACTACAAAGAAAATTATGGACTTGAGACTATGTGTAAATCAGTGCTTTAGGTAATCCCTGCTAACCTCATGTTGCTCTCTTTTCCGTGCAACATTACTTTTAGTAACTTATTGTTTAAATAAAAATATACTCCTTATAAAATATCATGCTTTAAGAAAAATGAAAAGTATTCCTCTCTCATCCCTCTATCCTTTTCCCAAAAGATCATTCATGTCCTTTCATCTTTCTCACTCATATTCAAACATGCATATGATTTATGATCACAAACATACTAAAATACTATTCTCCCAATGCATTTATTCACTTTATGTATCTTGGCCATCTTTGCACATCTGTATGTACTGATCTCCTGTTAATATTCAACACTGCCTCACATTCCTGGAACACATACCTGGTTCCATGTCCCACATAACTTAGACAAATGCTCAAATTCTAATCTCCATCTTTTAAACGTCAGGTTCTAGGATATTTCCTCAACCTTACGTCTAAATCATTAATTCAACTTTCAGCCCTTCCTTTGAATATTTTTTATTTTAGCAATATTTTTTGTTTCTGAGAACTCTGCAGATTGCTTTCAGAACAAGCTGACTTATTTTTTAAGATGCTTTATGATCTTAAATCTCTAAGGATGCAAATTACATTTAGGTCCTACCTACATCGTGCATCGTTCTCATTTTCCAAGAGTCAATTTCTCTCAGTTCATCCTCTAGTCATATTTTTGGTTTTCTGGTAATCATTGGTCTTCCAAATTTGTTAATGGTATCCCAGAGTTAGCTAAATAGCCAGGCTTTCTAATGTAGATCTGTAGGTCTGTCACTTTCTGAAGGAATCTTCCCTGAATTGGAGAGTTCATTTCAGGATGAACGTGAGTGGGCAGAGCATATCCAGAGGTTTTAATTTAGAATGTATGTCATAAAGCATGTTGTTGCAAGACTGCAAAAAACAGGAAGATTTTACTTTGGGGGCAGACTGCTTTACTGTGTTTCATATCCGTGGAACTGATCTTCCCTTTCCTTCCTTTTGTGTTCCAGGCTCCGCTTTGCTACTCTCTCCACTAAAGCATCCACAATCAGAAGCCTTTCCTAGACTCATCACGTGCAGAACAGAAGCCATATCTCCTATCCTAGAGACAAATACCACTGCTGCCTATCATTCTGTACAACTGAAGAAGAAGAGAGTCCATTTGATACAGGCAGTTCTTAATTAATCTGATGATTATGCCACAGACCACCTGAATCCTCTAAAACTGTTAAAACGGATGGGAGTTTCTTGAAGTCTATCAAGGAAAAACTTCTCGGTTTCACTTGCAGTTTTTTTCTCTGCTCTTGTTTCTCTGTCTCTCTCATTCCATCTACTTTCTATCTTCAGGGAATCCTCCCAAATTTGCTATACCAATGTCACCCTTTATTGCTGCCCAACATATTTTCTTTAAAAAAAAAAATACATTTTTAGTTGTTTCAAACAGATGTGATGAAGTTTGAGAGAGCTGATACCCTGCCATCTTTTAACAAGTCTCTTCAAATTTTCAAGATTTCTATAGTCCTTCATAAGTAAAGTAAAAAGTATCTACTTCTGTAGCTCTATGAGTAGAAATACTTTACATAGAAAACTATGCACAGTATTCTTTTACTTTCCTCCCTCCACTCATCACCTGCCAAAGCCCAGGTTTTCTTCTTATTAAAACATCTAAATCTTATTTCCTAGTGGTCATTTTTTCATATCTTCCATTTTACTAGGAATATTTTCTCTGTTTATATTATACCTCAAATATACATCAAAGTACATTAGCGATAAGCTTGTAGATTTAACCAAAAATTTCACTGACTGTTTTGGTTTATTGTTTGCTTTTGTCCATTTATACTTAGTGTGTGTCTTTCTTTTTTCCATCCAGAATTCTCTATTCTGATTCATTTCATTTTGCTTAAGTACTTCCAAATAATATATTCATTTGTAAGTGTTATAGCTCAGAGTTCTTTTATATTTATCTTCATACTTTAAAACAATTTTGCCTGTACACAGAACCTTAGGATCATAGTACTTTCACTTCAGAATTCTATAGAAATTTTCCACTGTTCCTTAGTATCCAGTGCTGCGGAAGAAAAATCAGATGCCAATCTAATCCTTTTTTTTTGCATTAGGGCAAGTCTGTTTACTCTATCTAGAAACTTGGTTTTCTTTTGATCCTTGGAACTCAAAATCAGACCACTATTTGATTACACCAGAAATCTGATTTCAGCATAGCTTACTTGATGGCATTCTTCAGCTCAGGAAAATTTTACTCTACCATTTCACTGTCTACTGCTTTTACAGTATGTATTCTTCACTTCTGGAATTCTCACTTCACAGATAATGACCTCTTGAATCTATTTTTTAGGTCTCAAACTTTTCTCTTATAAAATCCAACTCTTTTTGCTCTAGTCCCTGAAAGAAATTTCAATCTGTCAATATCACTATCTCCCTTTTCAAAAAATGTATTGTGAAATATTTTAGACATACGAAGGAGTATATCATTTAACAAACACCTATGTATCTACCCCTCAGTTGAAGAAAAATTGTTGCCTACATAACAAAATACCTTTCTTTTCCTTGTAGAGATAAGCTAAGTTTGGTGTCTATCTTTACTATGGATCCTTATATATTTTATATAGGCATACATCCATAAAACATACATCCAATGTATTGGTTTATATTTTTAAGCTTCATAAAAACTTAATACTTTACACATTCTTCTTCACCTTACATGAAATATACCACAGTTTACTTGTCCACTCTCCATTTATTAAGAGCTTAAGACTGTTTCAGTGTTTCATTTTTACAAATGATACTGGTATGAACATCCCTATTGCACTTATACATGAGTTTTTTAAAGGAAGTGTTTTTCAAACTACAGCTTACAACACCAACAAATAAAACAACAACAAATAATACAACAACAACCAATAAAATCACATTAGTAGGTCAAGCTCATAGGTGAGGAGTAAAGGTAAAAGGGAAGAAGTGGTAAGGCACAGAGGTGGATCAAAGTGTGCTATACACAAGTAAATTTTGTTTCCTGAAATTTTGATTTATGTTATGGTCAAAACAGATCAATAAACAATGCTAAGGTATATGTAAGCATGAGTACATATACATATATATATATATATATATGCAGAATTTCCAGATCATTGGAGAAATGTTCATTCAAGCTTCCTAGATATTGCCAAGTTACTCTCGAAAACTAGTTGTTTACACTTCTGCAAACTTAAGAGTTCTTGTTACATATGCTAACCCATATAGTATAGTCACACTTTAATCTTTTTAACAGTCTGATACCTGTCTGAAAATATATTTCAAAACACTTGTTTTTGTTTGATTTTGCTAGTTACTTTCAAGATGGCATCTGGAATCTTTTAGTATTTGAAAGCTCAATTCTCTTACGGCATCTACTGTTGTTTAAAAGTCTGCTACTGGTCTAATTTTATACCTCTGCAGGTAATCTATTTCTGGTTACTTTTATTTTCCTTTTGTCCTAAGTATTATCCAGGTATTTTGCTTCCTCTGGATTTACTGTGTTGTTTTTTTTTTTTTCCAGTCTAATGACAGATATCTTTTAATTTTGGAAAACGCTCTTTCCTTCTTTGGATATAGACTTTGTCAGTCTCCTCATTCTCTTTTTCTGAACTCCAACTTCACACATATTAACACATGTTTATTCTTCTGACTCTATGTCCTTCATATTCCCATATCTGCTTTTTCAAATCTATCTTCTAGTTCATTAATTCCCTCTTCAGCTAGGTTTCATATATTTAAGCCATTCAATGTTTTCCAATTATTATATTTTCAATTTCTACAAGCTCTTGATGGCATTCTGTCTCTAGCTCTTGTTTTTAATCTTCCATTTTATTTAACATTCGTATATAATTCCATACTCCTATTAATTTTAATATCACAGAAGTCTAATGTTGCTGGGGCTTTTTTCCTGCTTACTCTTGCTCATGATCGCTGATTTTCTCCAAAGCATTTCATTCAGGCTCTACCAGGAGACATAACGAAAAGGCTTATCTTGAACATGTAACCCCCTTACAGAGCATTTACTTTTGTTTCTGTTAGGTGCTTCATAGCACTACCAACATTTGACGATTTTTAAAAAATTTTCTCTGCCTACAGTTTCCTGAACTAGGCAGTATAAATTAGAATCTCACACCCACATGAAGATAAGCTTATGGCCACAAATTTTTAGGGGAGACTTTTTAGTCTTACACTGAAATGCCAAGAGAAGAAAACTTCTCTGATGTTCTGTGCTGAAAGTTAAATTTCATTTTCTGGAGACTCTTTCATTAAAACCTTATCTTGAGGAGCCTTGGCCTTATGCAGAGGCCTTAATTATAACTTCTCATCTACTGGAAACCCAAAGATCTCTCCCCTCAAAAGCATGTGACCTGTAAGTGTTTAAGTCAGCAAGTGTTCTGTGCACAGCTTTGGAATCAACTCAGCACTCTGGATTCCAGTACCTTCTATATTTTTTGGCCTCCATAGGTTGTACTTGGCAATCAAATTTTTAATGTCAAGAGTTTTTTTCCACTGTTATTTTCTCTAGAAACTAAATATTTTCAGTTTGCCTTTTTTTATATATTAACTGATTTCTGGGCTATTTGCTCTACCTATTTTAGAATGAGTCCTCTGTTAAGCACTGCTGTGTGCTAAGTTGCTAAATTTTAGTCGTGTCCAACTCTGCAACCCTATGGACTGTAGCCTGCCAGTCTCTTCTTTCCACGGGATTCTCCAGGCAAGAATACTGGAGTGGTTGCCGTGCCCTCCTCCACGAGATCGTCCCAACCCAGGGACTGAACCTGCATCTCTTGTGTCTCCTGCATTGGCAGGTGGGTTCTTTACCACTGGCACCACCTGAGAAGCCCTCAAATATCCAGTATATAATATAATATTTCATCATTATCTTCATCTGTTTAAATAAAGACCTAGATTGTTCAATACTTATGGCTGATTCAGGACATTGCTTTACCTTCCTCAAGAGTCTCCCCAACTCCCACCCTTCCCATAATAAATGGTTGTGAGAACTTCTAGGTGGGTTTTGCCCTTAGTGTGGTAAAGGGGAGAAACTAGTATATTTCTCATCTAGATTCACTGATCCTAGAGTCTACCTACCCCGATATTGCCCACAGGCAATCTTCCCTATGCTATAAGCTGTTCAGTAGTGGTTTTTAATAATTTAATCAGTCTTATATTTACCAGGAAGTCCCCAAATGTTCACTGACAGCATCCTTTCCTGTTTTCCAGAGTTGCAATGGATTTTTTATTATTTTCTTTTGTCACTAAAATTTGGACTTGGCCAACTAACATATATTTGCAATAATTTTTTTAAAAATCCTAGTATTCCTCATTTCACAGAAATCATATCTTCAAAACATGGATTTCTCCCCCTAAAACAGCATAAACAACAGAAAATTGAGGGGCACATCTTAGAGGAATCTCATATAATCACCATCCTATATACACACCTCCCAGTTTACAAAGTTCCTTCCCCCACCTCCTCTCTTTTAGTAATCTTCTTGTATCTTATGATGTCTGCCCTCCCCGACACCAAAAAACAAAACAAAACAAAACTCTCCAACTCTTCAATTCTCACTTCTGGTTCATCTTCTACTTAAAGCATAAAGAAATTTGAAAGTAGAAATTAGAATTTCTTTTTTATCCTGGACAATTTGCTTTCTGTTTTAAGTATATTCTTTATTATAAAAGTAATTAGCCATGCTATAGAAAATTTGCAATCTACAGAGTTTCAGATGATATAAATTAAAATCCCTGAATGAACAAATAACAGTGATAAATAAAGAAACTCAGACTAAGAACTATGCCAATTCTACTGACCTCTATTTTCCTTCCTAAGTCTAAATGGCAGTAAAACAAAGTAAAAGTAAAAAGAACAAAGTATATTTTTATCTGGTTTAGTTTATTGCACAAAAAGAATGCTTTCTACTTCCTCTGTTAATGGGTGCAAATTCCACACAGAAAATACACCCCAGGACAGCATGCTAACTCTTTAATTTGCTCTCCCCACAACTCCCCTACTTAAAGGCTCCCTATCACCCACCTTGCCCTTCTTTTCTTTCTGAAGTCACTTAAGTAATAAAGCTATTATCATCTGGATACTTCAAGAATATATTCATGTCACTCTACAAGTTGAATGATGATGGTCATATTTATTAATAAAAAGCAGTGGCAACAATCAAAATGTCCACTGACAGAGTGGATAAAGAATGTGTGTGTGTGTGTGTGTGTGTGTGTGTGTGTGTGTGTGTGTGTGTATTACTCAGCCACAAAAAAATGTAATAATGCCATTTGCAGCAACATGGATGAACTCAGAGATTATCATACTAACTGAAGTCAGAGGAAAAAATATCATATACTACCAGTAATATGTGTTATCTATTTTTTAAATGATGTATATTAACATTTATAAAACAGAAACAGATTTAAAGATATCAAAAACAAACTTATGGTTACCAAAGAGGAAATGTGGGGAGGAAGAGTAAACCAGGAGCTTGGGATGAACATACAAACACACTACTATACACAAGATAGATAACCACCAAGGATCTACTGTGTAACACAGGGAACAGTATTCAATATTCTGATCATCTATATGAGAAAAGAATCTAAAAAAGAATGAATATATATATACGTATAACTGAACCACTCTGCTATACACCTGAAACCAACACAACATGTATATCAACTATACTCCAAAAAAATTAAAAATAAAGTGGCACATTCAAGCCCTGATCTCAACTATCCAGAATACAATTAAAGGCAGTTATTAATATTGTTTTTACTCAATATTAGATATTTTAAAAAACAAAATACTGGGTATTCAAATTTTCAAATTTATATCCTTTTAATCTTTCACCACAATGTTTTACATAAAAAAAAAGAAACACCTGTAAACTATTGGTGGTTCCTTGCTTTATTTTTATGTATATTTTTATGTAGGGCTGAACACTCTGAATATAATGAGCTAAAGAAGCTAAAGAAGAAAATTATTTAAAGAAATATTATGTTCAATGCTTCTGCAAATCAAACAACCCCCAAATTATCTTTTTTTTATAAACCCTAATTTTACTCAGGATTACTTAAACGTGGGGTTTGATAAAATAAAATCCAAGAAAAATATTCCCAAGATTTAAAACAAAATGTCTCTTTGATAGTATTATTCTTTTCAACAACCCAACAAAGATAACTGGATAACACTTTGATATACTGATACTATACATTGTAACTGAATGCTAAAATGCAGGGCTCTTTCTCAGCCTTATTGATCAGCATTTTATGTTGGTTAGTTCACTGATTTCACAACTTTCCAAGACCCCAACTGACTTCAAATGCAACCACTGACTGCTCAAACCTTTCTACACAATGAACTAATACATACCTTCAGGATCTCTAGGGTAGAGCCCATCAATGTGAAATTTTGTGTCTTTTATGTTCAGAATTAGTTTCTCCTTAAATGTCGAGCAATTAAATTACTTAATATTCCACCCCCACCAATCTTTTAGTAGAAATGGTGTTTAAAAGAGTAATACATTTTATTGCATGGCTTCACAGATTCCCTGCTAAAAATTCATAGATACCTAAGCACTCCAGTCTGAGCAGCAAGTTCACAGACTATGTTGCTAAAAGTTGCAAATTGTAGTTTATGTTCAATATGTGGTCCATCTCACTAACTTGAAAAAAAAAATGACTGGTAAAAAATAAATCTAAAAAAGCAGATGTTTAAAAAAAAACTTTCAGTAATTCATAAGTACAAATTTGGAATAGAGGTTGAGTTACAAAGAAAAGTGAATAAATCCTGTGTAAAGTGGTACTCATTATACATCTACCTGAGGGAACAAAGCCGTCTTCACAATGTTGACAATTTTTTGACAATTATTAACTATTTTATTATCCAAAACAACTTTACTTTTTCTACTAGTTAAGTTAAAAATTAAACCATGCCAATTATGAATTGTAATCCATAAAAATTAAACAATGCACAGCGTAAAAAACATCTTCCAAAAATAAACAATAAGCACACATCACATAAAAACATAAGCAACACTTTTGCAAAACAAAAGCATGCATTATCAGGGGCTAAGTGACGAGCACAGAAAGCCAGAAGGCCTCTCCCAAACCAAGTGTGACCTTGGGCAAAACCACCATTTGGTACCTGAGCTTCCTCCTTTGTAAAGTGTCATAATCCCTCTGGGGATTAAGCCCATGGGGCTGCTGTGATGCTTATATAAGTGAACATCTGTAAAGAACTTAGAGCTATGTCTGGCACATATTGAGCACTTAAGCAACTCCTGCAGCTCAATTCCAGAAAAATAAAAGACCCAATCAAAAAGTGGGCCAAAGAGCTAAATAGACATTTCTCCAAAGAAGACATACAGATGGGTAACAAACACATGAAAAGATGCTCAACATCACTCATTATCAGAGAAATGCAAACCAAAACCACAATGAGGTACCATCTCACGCTGGTCACAATGGCTGCAATCCAAAAGTCTACAAGCAATAAATGCTGGAGAGGGTGTGGAGAAAAGGGAATCCTCTTACACTGTTGGTGGGAATGCAAACTAGTACAGCCACTATGGAGAACAGTGCGGAGATTCCTTAAAAAACTGGAAATAGCACTGCCATACGACCCAGCAATCCCACTGCTGGACATACACACCAAGGAAACCAGAACTGAAAGAGACACGTGTACCCCAATTTCATCACAGCACTGTTTATAATAGCCAGGACATGAAAGCAACCTAGATGTCCATCAGCAGATGAATGGATAAGAAAGCCGTGGTACATATACACAATGGAGGATTACTCAGCCATTAAAAAGAATGCATTTGAATCAGTCCTAATGAGGTGGATGAAACTGGAGCCTCTTATACAGAGTGAATTAAGCCAGAGAAACACCAATATAGTATACTAATGCATATATATGGAATTTAGAAAGATGGTAATGATAACCCTGTATGTGAAACAGCAAAAGAGACACAGATGTATAGAACAGTCTTTTGGACTCTGCAGGAGAAGGTGAAGGCGGGATGATATGGGAGAATGGCATTGAAACATGTAAATTATATGTGAAACGAATCGCCAGTCCAGGTTCAATGCATGATACAGGGTGCTTGGGGCTGATGCACTGGGATGACCCAGAGGGATGGGATGGGGAGGGAGGTGGGAGGGGGGTTCAGGATGGGGAACACATGTACACCAATGGCAGATTCAAGTCAATGTATGGCAAAACCAATACAACATTGTAAAGCAAAATAAATAAATAAACAGGGAAAAAAAAAAAAAAAAAACCAGAATCTTTCCTAACTCCAAGGGAATGTTTGTTTCCCTTATCATTCAGTTCAGGTCAGTCACTGAGTTGTGTTGGACTCTTTGCAACCCCATCAACTGCGGTATGCCAGGCCTCCCTGTCCATCACCAACACCCAGAGCATGGCCAAACTCATGTCCACTGAGTCAGTGATGCCATCCAACCATCTCATCCTCTGTCATCCCCTTCTCCTGCCTTCAATCTTGCCCAGCATCAGAGTCTTTTCCAATGAGTCAGCTCTTCATATCAGGTGGCCAAAGTATTGGAGCTTTAGCTTCAGCATCAGGCCTTCCAATGAATATTCAGGACTGATTTCATTTAGGATTGACTGGCTTGAGCTCCTTGCAGTCCAAGGGACTCTCAAGAGTCTTCTCCAACACCACAGTTCAAAAGCATCAATTCTTCAGTGCTCAGCTTTCTTTATAGTACAACTCTCACATCCATACATGAAGTGAAGTGAAGGTCAAAGTCTCTCAGTCATGTCTGACTCTCTGAGACCCCGTGGACTCTACAGTCCATGGAATTCTCCAGGCCAAAATACTGGAGTGGGCAGCCTTTCCCTTCTCCCGGGGATCTTCCCAAAGCAGGGATCGAACCCAGGTCTCCCACACTGGCAGGCAGATTCTTTACCAGCTGAGCCACCATGGAGGCCCTCCTGGAAAAACAACAGCTTTGACTAGACAGATCTTTGTTGGCAAAGTAACATCTCTGCTTTTTATTTGCTGTCTAGGTTCATAGTTTTTCCTCCAAGGAGCAAGCGTCTTTTAATTTCATGGTTTCAGTCACCATCTGCAGTAATTTTGGAGCCCAAGAAAATAGTCTGTCACTGTTTTCACTGTTTCCCTGTCTACTTGCCATGAAGTAATGGGACGAGATGCCATGACCTTAGTTTTTGGAATGTTGAGTTTTAAGTCAGCTTTTTCAGTCTCTTCTTTCACTTTCATTAAGAGGCTCTTTAGTTCCTCTTCACTTTCTGCCATAAGGGTGGTGTCATTCTGCATAGCTGAGGTTATTGATATTTCTCCCAGAAATCTTGATTCCAGCTTGTGCTTCATCCAGCCCGGCATTTCACATGATTATGCGAATAATTTATTAAACAAACATGCAATTCACTTAGTATGGTGCTTTGTCCATGGTAAGCTTAAACAGATTAAAAAAATGGCTAACAAACATATTAAAATAGGTTCAACCTCCATCGTGACTTAAGAAAATAAAGCAAGCAAAGAGGAAAAATTAAAGCACAGTTGATAAAATCCATTTTAAGACTGGAAACTGAAACATCTGCCAATTGAAAACCTTGAATTTTCTGACCTAGCAATTTCATGGCTAAAAATTATCCTTATGACATAAACATATATAATACAGAGATAAATATACAACATACTATAAAATATTAACTATACTAGCAGGACCAAAATTGATATAATCAGAATGCCCATCAAGAGAGAATGATTAAATAAAATCCCAGTACTTCCACACAAGGGTAGACAACAAAGATTTTAGGAATAAATAAACCATTATAATTTCTTATTGAAAAATTTCCACAACAGATCATGAGGTGGAAAGAAGAAAGTATTAGAGCATGATCCTATGAGTATTTTTTTAAAAAGGATAAGGGAGTTAGCTCTAAATACACATTTATATAAATACAAAAATTTTCTACAGCATACATGAAATATTAATGGTGATAACAGATTTGGGAAGTAAACCAAAGATAAAGGCTTATTTTTCATTTTATGCTCTCTGTACTGTTTGACTGTCCATGTGCATGTATCACATTTATTAATTTCTTGGATAAGAACATTCAACACTGTTAAACTATCAACCTTTTTAAAGCCTTACAGGATTTTTTTAAATAAAATATGAATAGAATTCTATTCTTTAAATAGAGCAAAATCTAAAATCAGTCGGAAAAAGTATATCACATTACTATGAAAATTCTGAACAAGAATGAGAGTAGATTTTTCCCAAACAAAATATCAAAATATGTAAATAAACTATAGTAATTATGAGAGTGTAATACTGACAAGAATTGGCAAATAGATCACAATGAAATAGAAAAAAAGAGCCCAGAAACAGATCCTTGCATACATGGAAATTTTAGTACATGATTAAGAAAATACCAATGGGCATAACTAGATATTCTTTGGAACAAAAGTCTAAGACCACCTATCTGCTACCACACAAAAGAAATTTCACACAAATGACCAACCTGTAAGTTACCCAACTTTTTGAAGAGACTAAAAAGTCAGCTTTCACAGATATTAGAATGAGCACAAGTCTTAATTTAACAAAATCTCAAGTGCAAAAGATACTAAATAAGACACTAGCCATTGTGATCAAAAATTTTAAATTTTGCTAATAACAAGACAGCGTAAGTGACAGCAGCAGTAATTAGTATAAGCTAGTACTTTGAGAGCACTGGCTAAGAGTTAGGTACTATTTTATGTCATTTTTAAATTACTAATATTTTAATCTTCACAATAATTCCTTGAGGTATACCATCATTAACCTTATTTTAACACTGAAGAAACTGAAGTAGGAAGACTAAACAACCTTCCCCAAGATTTGGCAGAGCCAGGACTCAGCCTGGCCATCTGTATCAAGTCTGTTTTCTTAACTACAAAACTCTTCAACAGTAGGTTTTTAAAACATACTGCAACACTTAAAAGTTAAAACACAAAAACAGGCAATCCAACAGAAAAGTATGAAAAAATTATAAATAGATTAATTCACAAAAGAAACTCAAATGTCTAATAAATTGGAAGTATTCAAGAAATGCAGTTTTCAACAGCACAAGTTATACTTTTTACCCTTTCCACTGGCAAACATTTCAGGAATTAATGGCATCTTTTGTTGGCAGAATTATGAGAAAACAGGTAGTCATACAATGCTGATGTGTGTATAAATTATTTCACACAGGAAAGCACAAATGTTGAAGGACCAATCAACAATATTACCAAAATTTCAAGTCTGCCCTACCTGTGATCCAGTTCCACTTTTAGGAATCGAATTCACATAAAATCTTACACATCTATACATGCGTTATTAACATATTCATCATAATGTTTTAGTAACTGTGGGGAAAACCTAGTGTACATCAAGGATAAAATAATTTATGGTAAGTAAACTTAAATAAGATATAAGCATCTGAATGCAGAGTTCCAAAGAATAGCAAGAAGAGATAAGAAAGCCTTCAGTGATCAAGGCAAGGAAATAGAGGAAAACAACAGAATGGGAAAGACTAGAGATCTCTTCAAGAAAATTAGAGATACCAAGGGAACATTTCATGCAAAGATGGGCTCAACAAAGGACAGAAATGGTATGGACCTAACAGAAGCAGAAGATATTAAGAAGAGGTGGCAAGAATACACGGAAGAACTGTACAAAAAAGATCTTCACGACCCAGATAATCATGATGATGTCATCACTAATCTAGAGCCAGACATCCTGGAATGTGAAGTCAAGTGGGCCTTAGAAAGCATCACTACGAACAAAGCTAGTGGAGGTGACGGAATTCCAGTTGAGCTGTTTCAAATCCTGAAAGATGATGCTATGAAAGTGCTGCACTCAATATGCCAGCAAATTTGGAAAACTCAGCAGTGGCCACAGGACTGGAAAAGGTCAGTTTTCATTCCAATCCCAAAGAAAGGCAATGCCAAAGAATGCTCA
>SJYQ01009207.1:177483-193680 GCA_006410935.1 Redunca redunca
TAGAAATATTACCAGAAAAATAGAGCAGAAAGAGAGATGTATCAAACACTTAGAAAAACAGTACAACTCTATTTAGAAAAAAAGATATGTTTCCTACCATTGTTTTTATTACAAGGAAGAACATATATTTACTCAGTAAATCATTCCATGAACATAAACAGTCTTTAAAATTCTAGGTTGGAGCTATTCACAAATTACGAATGGCCAAAAACTAAAGTGGAAGTGTTATTATCACTATCATGATTTTCAGTAAAAGCAAATCCAAGATAACTTGACATCTAGATTGGGTACATGGAAGAAAATAAGAAAAATATGGATCTTTCGCTCTCTTTCTTCCTATAAGATGCCAATCCTTCATCTATTTAATGTGCTCCCCAAATGTGTTTGAACCAATCTCGTTAATGAGCATTTGAGCCTTTAACAGGAAAGGTCAGAAGATTCTTTATGTAGCTGTCAAAGTATTGATAATTCCAAAGAGTCTGGCCAAAAGTACTCTCTGACAACAGAGAGAAAGGAAGGAGGGAGGAGAGAAGAAAAGAAAGTCATATTCATAAGACTTTTTTTTTTTAAATTAAAAATAAAATTGATAGTAGCCACTTTCACAAACTAAACCTTAAAAGAACCAACAACTTTCCTGGGCCCCCAGAAAAATGAGGTAACATCTGTAGTGAAATTCACAAGGAGAAAAGTACTATTCCTTGAATCTATACTTCCTCTGGGCCAATCAGTGTTTCAAAGAATGCCATGGCTTAGTGTGTTTAATCACTTAATTAGAAATAGAACAGAAATATGTATTTAGCCATCTGTCTTACATTAAGGAAAAAAATCACTAATGTTCCAATCACCAACAGAAAGCATTGATCAATTACTGTCAACCATCAGAAAAGGGAAGACCAGTTACATAAAATTAAATTATTAAAGAATAAGAATCTCAACAATCAGAAAGACACATCACACAACATTTTGTTCAATTACTGCCCAGTAAAAGAAGTGCTTTCACTTTGTCTGATATTCATCCAAAACCTTTATGAATAAGTCCAATGACAGAAAAAGCACTGTCAGAGTCAATTCCATTCAGAAGCAACCAACAGTGTTTAAGTGTTTTCCTGTATTGTTCTAAAATCAGACTCTCATAACTTTAAGCCAGTGTTCCAAATAGCTGATCCATCTTACCCTTCACCTAATCCTCCAAAGTAAAGAACTTGAAAAACTGAAATAATTTTTTAATAAATTCTAATAACCAATATTTTCAATAGCTTAGATATCATTTTTTTAAAGTCTTAAATATTAAAAAAAAAGTTGAATTTCAAAACAAATTCAACACACTACATACATCTTCAACTGCACGATACCTTCAAAAAATAANACCAATATTTTCAATAGCTTAGATATCATTTTTTTAAAGTCTTAAATATTAAAAAAAAAAGTTGAATTTCAAAACAAATTCAACACACTACATACATCTTCAACTGCACGATACCTTCAAAAAATAAAAACATTTTAAAATCAATTAAAGGTATTTACAGTTGCTGCCGTGGAGGTGGTGATCATGACAAGTCTTCACTGTATATGAGAATTTATCACTTCTCATGGTGATATAATTAGACAACTGCAACCTCTCAACATTTCAGGCAACAATCCAAATGACCATTTGAAGAAAGAACATGAGTCCAAGTATTGGTTGAAAACTTTTCATTAACACCATCTGTTAATATCAAGAATATGCCAGCAGTAAAACTTACAGAATAGTTATCAGTGGTTTAGAAGAATCCCAGACAAAAGCAGGGTACAGAGGCAGTGCTATATCACCAACGTTTCTAACTGCACATAAATAACTAAGAAAAAAACACATCAATTATGAATGGGAAAAACTGATTCTGAAGTGGATTGGGGCAAAGCTGTTTGAGTAAATCTAAAATAATTTCTATTTTAAATATAGTGAAAGAGGTAAGAGTCATTAGATGGCATTGTGTACTTACTCAATTGCTAACACTTTCCCCCTTCATTCTTAATGGAATATAAAATAGTGGTGTATCTTATAGCTCACTCAACAGAACATGGTAGCTCAAGGAAGCTCTGTGCATGGCTGGTAGGGGAGAAATTATTAACTGTTCATCAAAACCAGTTTCCAGTTTCATCCTCTTCCTAAGTATATGGTTAGATTACATTTTTCAGCCTGTCTTACAATTAAATATGGCCATGTGCCTGAGATCCAGCCCAACATATGTGAGTAAAAATCAAGTGCATCGTCTCTAAGGGTTATCTAATAAAAACCTCTAACACATTCCTCTTTTCCCCTTTCCCCTCACATTTTCCAGAAGCAACACGTTAAAGAGGGCATAGGCTTGATCAGCTCTGTTGCTAAAGGACTACATGAAACAGAATGCTCCCTCAAACACACCCCCACTCTCACTCCCCAGTCCAAACACCACCACTGCCAGCACTCCTCCACTGACCCTAATCACACTCACTCACAGTGGACTTGTTGGGCAAACTAGAAAAACACTTTTATCAGGGTAAGCCCCTGAACTTGAAGGTTACTTTGTTAAAATAGCCATCAGTTGGTTTTCATATCTGAAATTATAAAGTTCAAGCAGAATGGTGAACCAGATAGCTTCAACCTCTCATTTGCCGATATAATCAAATACAACATGCAGAAACTGTTTGAATCAACTTTGCCGAAATTCTGGAAACAGTCTAAGGTATACAGAAGCCAAGCAAACACCCAATCAAGAAAAACTCATTTCCAAAAGAGTAGGAAACTTTTGTAAATATTTTTATTCATCCTTGTCCTACACCCTCCCCAGCAAAGCAGCAGTCTTGGTCTTGAGGCAGTAGCGGTGGTTGTTAGTTCACTCCTGAGAATTAGAACAGATCTTATTTGCAAATTCTTATGTAAGTCAGTTCTCCTCTATCTGGTAATACTTGAAGAACTGATGGAAAACATTCATCCCTACTTCAACTAACTCAAAACTAAGATAGAAAACTCAGCAGGCAATGCTCATAAAAGAGCTCACAAAAGCTCTAAGCAATTACAGACTCACAGAAACTTAGTCTGTGAGCCTGGGACAAGATTAGGGGCAGACATAAAACAGACTATGATGTGCAGATGAGAAGAGAGGATGAGGCTCTCCCATCAAAAGAGAGAATTTGGCAGAATGGATCCAACTATATGCTGCCACAAGAGACTCACTAAGGACATAAATAAGTTAAAAATGAAAGGATTTTCAAAAAAGATATTCCATGCAAACAGTAACCAAAAGAGAACAGAGGTGACTATACTAATTGCAGACAAAAACTGTTATAAGAGATAAAGAACGTTATATATTGATTAGAAGGTCAATTCATCAGTAAGATATAAATCATTATGAATTTACATGCACCAAACAACAGAAAATGCTCCCCAAATTAGGTAAAAGAACAGAGACTACTTGAAACGAGAAATATAGTTATACAATAAGAGACTTAAGTATCCCACTTTAAATAATGGATGGAAAATCTGACAAAAGACCATAAGGAAGCAGGGGACTTGAACACCATAAACCAAAAGGAGATAACAGGCATATACAGAACACTGTAGCCAAAAATAATGTCATCTTCATGTGCACCTGGAATATTATCCAGCATATTATGCCATAAAACAAGTCAATAAATTTTGAAAGACTGAAATGATACAAAGAATCTTTTCTCATCACAATGGAATGAAACTAGAAATCAGTAACAGAAAAAAAACTGGAATATTAACAAATATATGAAAATTAAACAACACATTCTTGAATCAACAGTGGGCAAAGGAAACAATCAGAAAATACACTGACACAAGTGAAAACATACCAAGAAAAAAAGAGAAAACTAAAATTTCTAAAATCAGAAATACAAGTAGGGACAGGATTACAAATTTCACATATATAAAAAGGATCATAAGGGAATACTACAAACAACTATACACTAAAAAAACTGGATAAACAAAAGGGAATGGACAAATACCTAGAAACACCTACCAAAACTAATTTATCATAAAAAAATACACTACAAGAAAATTACAGCCAATATTCCTTGTGAATAACTATGCAAAAATCTTCAAAAAAAAAAACACAAACTGAATTCAGCACCAGCCAGCCTAAAGGGAATATACCTATGAATGGAAAAGAAGAAATGAAAGTATCTCTTCACAGATGGTATGATCCTATGTGTCAGTTCAGTTCAGTTGCTCAGTCGTGTCCAACTCTTTGCAACCCCATGAATCGCACCACACCAGGCCTCCCTGTTCATCACCAACTCCCAGAGTTCACTCAGATTCACGTCCATCGAGTCAGTGATGCCATCCAGCCATCTCATCCTCTGTTGTCCCCATCTCCTCCTGCCTCCAATCCCTCCCAGCATTAGAGTCTTTTCTAATGAGTCAACTCTTCTCATGAGGTGGCCAAAGTACTGGAGCTTCAGCTTTAACATCCTTCCTTCCAAAGAAATCCCAGGGTTGATCTCCTTTAGAATGGATTGGTTGGATCTCCTTGCAGTCCAAGGGACTCTCAGGAGTCTTCTCCAACACCACAGTTCAAAAGCATCAATTCTTCGGTGCTCAGCCTTCTNTCGGCGCTCAGCCTTCTTCACAGTCCAACTCTCACATCCATACATGACCACAGGAAAAACCATAGCCTTGACCAGACGGACCTTAGTCGGCAAAGTAATGTCTCTGCTTTCAAATATGCTATCTAGGTTGGTCATAACTTTCCTTCCAAGGAGTAAGCGTCTTTGAATTTCATGGCTGCAGTCACCATCTGCAGTGATTTTGAGCCCCCAAAAATAAACTCTGACACTGTTTCCACAGTTTCCCCATCTATTTCCTATGAAGTGATGGGACTAGATGCCATGATCTCCGTTTTCTGAATGTTGAGCTTCAAGCCAACTTTTTCACTCTCCACTTTCACTTTCATCAAGAGGCTCTTTAGTTCCTCTTCACTTTCTGCCATAAGGGTGGTGTCATCTGCATATCTGAGGTTATTGATATTTCTCCCAGCAATCTTGATTCCAGCTTATGTTTCTTCCAGTCCAGCGTTTCTCATGATGTACTCTTCATAGAAGTTAAATTAGCACGGTGACAATATACAGCCTTGACGTACTCCTTTTCCTATTTGGAACCAGTCTGTTGTTCCATGTCCAGTTCTAACTGTTGCTTCCTGACCTGCATACAGATTTCTCAAGAGGCAGGTCAGGTGGTCTGGTATTCCCATCTCTTTCAGAATTTTCCACAGTTTATTGTGATCCATAGAGTCAAAGGCTTTGCATAGTCAATAAAGCAGAAATAGATGTTTTTCTGGAACTCTCTTGCTTTTTCCATGATCCAGAGGATGTTGGCAATTTGATCTCTGGTTCCTCTGCCTTTTCTAAAACCAGCTTGAACATCAGGGAGTTCTCGGTTCACATATGGCTGAAGAATTGCTTGAAGAATTTTGAGTGTTACTTTACTAGCGTGTGAGATGAGTGCAATTGTGCGGTAGTTTGAGCATTCTTTGGCATTGCCTTTCTTTGGATCTTATGTGTAGAAAACCTGAACTATTACTAGGTTGAATTCAGTAGAGTTACAAGATACAAAATCAACACACAAAGTTCAATTGCATGTCTGAGCATGTACAAGCAATGAACAACTGACGAGGAAATTAAGAAAACAATTTCATTTAGAATAGCATCAAAAAGAATAAAGTACTTAGCAACAAATTTAACCACTGAGGTAAAAGACTTGTACAATGAAAATTAGAAAACACTGCTGAAAGAAATTATTCTTTATATTATTATTATTTTAAAAAACAGAAAATAACAAGCATTTGCAAGAATGTGGAGGAAACCCTGTACAATGCTGATGGAAATGTAAAATGGCACAGCTATTGTAGAAAACAGTACTGTGGCTCCTCGAAAAGTTAAACATAGAATTACCATACAATCCAGCAATTCCATTCCTATTTATATAACCAAAAGAACTGAAAATAGAGACTCAGATACTAGTACACCAAAGTTTACAGCATCATTATTCATAATAGCCTAAAGGTAGAAACCCAAATGTCTATCAACAAATGAATGAATAAACAAAATGTGGCATATATACACAGTGGAACATTACCCAACCATAAAAAAGAACAAAATTCTAACACACACTACAATATGAATGAACCTAGAAAGCATTTTAATAAGTGAAATAAGCCAGACATAAAAAAACAAATACATGATTCTACTTATATGAAGTCTAGAACAGGTAATTTATGGAGACAAAAAATAAGTAGAGATTGCTAGAACTTGGATGAAAGAGGAAAATGGGTAGTTATTATATAATGGATCATGAAGGTGTGTACATGCTAAGTCACTTCACTCATGTCAGACTCTGCAACCCCAGGGACTGTAGCTGTCAGGCTCCTTGGTCCGTGGGATTCTCCAGGCAAGAAGACTGGAGTGGGTTGCCATTTCCTTCTCCAGAGCACTTTCATGACCCAGGGATTGAACCTACATCTCTTATGACTCTTGTATTGGCAGGCAGGTTCTTTACCTCTAGAACCACCTAGGAAGATACCAAGTTTCTATGTGGGAAGATAAAAATGTTTTGGAAATGGGTACTGATATGACTGTAAGTGCACTGAAAAACCACTGAATTGAGAAGCCCTGGTAGTTCAGATGATAAAGAATCTGCCTGCAATGCAGGAGACCCTGGTTTGATGGAGGAAATGGCAACCCACTCCAGTATTCTTGCCTGGAGAATCCCATGGACAAAGGAGTCTAGGAGGCCCCAGTTCATGAACTCACAAAGAGTCAGGCACAACTAAGTGACTAACACACACTGATGACTATAAATGTACTGAAAAAACCACTGAATTGTTAAAATGGTTACGTAGATTTTAAACACACTTTAAGAACCAAGTTACCATTAATCTGAGTCAGTTACTTAGCTGAGATAAGCGTATGTTTAGTAAATTTAATATGGTCATTATTATCTCAGCTCAGCCATGTATTACCTGCATAAGATGAAGAACTCAGAGACTACAAAGCCCAGAATATTTTTTGTATTTGTCAAAGACATATTTATAAGTAGGGTCAAATTCAGTATTCTTATGAGTCATTTAATTTCTACCATCATTAAAACAACCAAGATGTCAGGCATCTGGGTATCTCCACCCAGACACACCTGCTATTTTAACAATTAAGTAAGATAAATATCTCCAGAGCCCATCCTATTTATATTCCTTAAGGATGGACAGATTGTCTCTACATCAGGACTGGCTTCCTGCCACCTCTTGCTCTCCACTATTTCTTCTCACATCTCCTTTTCCTTTTGCTCCTGCATCCTTCACACTTTTCTCTCTCAAGCAGCCTAAGAAACTCAAAATTCCTGTCTGCTTTTGCCTTTACTTTCCAAGATTCTCATATCCACAAATTTTCAAGATATTTTTCTGAACTGAAAGTCATCTCCTCTGATGTATATATTATGCTATTCCCCTAATATATGAAAGCTGTTCAGCCAGATTTTGTTTTAAACAAAAATTTTTTTCCTTTTCAATGACAACTAGGATTCATACACATTAAAGGCCAGAAATTTTATTAGTTTGTTATTAACTAAGTGCTAAATAATAACAAAAATTAGAAATTGTAAAACAGTAGCCTTTAATTCAAAAAGTATTTTCAGTTTTACATGCCATCTTCTCTCTCAAATCTAATAGTACAAATTTCAAAATTCTTAAAAACCACATACAAGCACTCATAGAAGAAACAAAAAAAATTAATTTCTGCTGTTCCCAAATAACCAATGTCTTCAATTTTTTTTCCTTGACCAGTTGTAATTCTACTTAGCATACTTACCTCAAACTACAAAATGGGTTGGTATACAACAACCTCTAGACATCATACAATAAATTCTAAGAAAGAGTCACACTTCCTACCTTCTATAGCAGACAGTCCAAATTCAAATTGTATGTGTATTTACAGTCACAAGCACAGGCAAAAAAATCTGCCTTCTATTATACACTGGCTATGACCACAAGAAGTTTCACACAAGAGGAAGGTGTGTTCTATAATAAAAAGGAGCTCTAATCTCAATTATGTTCTCATCATGACCTTAAAAAGGAGAAATAAATACCCCAGGGAAGTAACTGAGACATGAGGAGACAAGTTTAGGGATGTCACAGGTTCTCCAGGTAGGGTATACAGCAGGCAGAATTGGGGTGTGAGGAGAGACACATTTAATCCCAAAATCTGTGCATTCCCAGAGGTAAAAAAAGAAGACACATATACTTAACAAAATAATAGAAATCACTCTCATTATTATATAGTTGATGGGTATGATAACATTTCAGTCCAGTCACTCAGTCATGTCCAACTCTTTGCGACCCCATGAGCTGCAGCATGCCAGGCCTCCCTGTCCATCACCAACTACCTGAGCCTACCCAAACTCATGTCCAGTGAGTCGGTGATGCCATCCAACCATCCCATCCTATGTCGTCCCTTTCTCCTCCTGCCCTCAATCTTTCCCAACATCAAGGTCTTTTCAAATGAGTCAGCTCTTTGAATCAGGTGGCCAAAGTACTGGAGTTTCAGCTTCAACATAAGTCCCTTCAATAAACACCCAGGACTCATCTCCTTTAGGATGGACTGGTTGGATCTCCTTGCAGTCCAAGGGACTCTCAAGAGTCTTCTCCAACACCACAGTTCAAAACCATCAATTCTTCAGCACTCAGCTTTCTTTATAGTCCAACTCTCACATCCATACATGACTACTGGAAAAACCATAGCCTCGACTAGACGGACCTTAGTCAGCAAAATAATGTCTCTGCTTTTGAATATGCTGTCTAGTTTGGTCATAACTTTCCTTCCAGGAGTAAGCATCTTTTCATTTCATGGCTGCAATCACCATCTGCAGTGATTCTGGAGCCCCAGAAAATAAGTCTGTCACTGTTTCCACAGTTTCCCCATCTATTTCCCATGAAGTGATGGGACTGGATGCCATGATCTTCATTTTCTGAATGTTGAGCTTTAAGCCAACCTTTTCACTCTCCACTTTCACTTTCATCAAGAGGCTCTTTAGTTCCTCTTCACTTTCTGCCATAAGGGTGGTGTCATCTGCATATCTGAGGTTATTGATATTTCTCCCGGCAATCTTGATTCCAGCTTGTGCTTCTTCCAGCCCAGTGTCTCTCATGATGTACTCTGCATATAAGTTACATAAGCATGGTGACAATATACAGCCTTGATGTATTCCTTTTCCTATTTGGAACCAGTCTGTTGTTCCATGTCCAGTTCTAACTGTTGCCTCCTGACCTGCATACAGATTTCTCAAGAGGCAGGTCAGGTAGTCTGGTATTCCCATCTCTCTCAGAATTTTCCACAGTTTATTGTGATCCACACAGTCAAAGGCTTTGGCATAGTCAATAAAGCACAAATAGATGTTTCTCTGGAACCCTCTTGCTTTTTTGATGATCCAGCAGATGGTGGAAATTTGATCTCTGGTTCCTCTGCCTTTACTAAAACCAGCTTGAACATCTAGAGTTCACGGTTCACGTATTGCTGAAGCCTGGCTTGGAGAATTCTGAGCATTACTTTACAGCGTGTGAGATGAGTGCAATTGTGAGGTAGTTTGAACATTCTTTGGCACTGCCTTTCTTTGGGATTGGAATGAAAACTGACTTTCCAGTGCTGTGGCCACTGCTTACTTTCTCAAACTTGCTGACATACTGAGTGCAACCCTTTCACAGCATCATCTTTTAGGATTTGAAATAGCTCAAGTGGAATTCCATCACCTCTACTAGCTTTGTTTGTAGTGATGATTCCTAAGGCCCACTTGACTTCACATTCCAGGATGTCTGGCTCTAGGTGAACGATCACCCCATCATGATTAACTGGGTCGTGAAGATCTTTTTTGTACAGTTTCTATGTGTTCTTGCCACATCTTCTTCATATCTTCTGCTTCTATTAGGTCCATACCATTTCTGTCCTTTATTGAGCCCATCTTTGCATGAAATGTTCCCTTGGAATCTCTAATTTTCTTCAGGAGATCTCTAGTCTTTCCCATTCTATTGTTTTCCTCTATTTCTTTGCATTGATCTCTGAGAAAGGCTTTCTCATCTCTCCTTGCTATTCTTTGGAACTCTTCATTCAGATAGATTTCTTTCCCTTTCTCCTTTGCTTTTCACTTCTCTTCTTTTCTCAGCTATTTGCAAGGCCTCCTCAGACAGCCATTTAGCTTTTTTGCATTTCTTTTTCCTGGGGATGGTCTTGATCCCTGTTTCCTACACAATATCACGAAGCTCTGTCCATAGTTCATCAGGCACTCCGTCTATTAGATCTAGTCCCTTAAATCTGTCACTTCCACTGTATAATCATAAGGGATTTTATACACTAAGCCGCAACTTATACCAAAAAGATATAAAGTTATGACCAACCTAGATAGTATATTCAAAAGCAGAGACATTACTTTGCCAACTAAGGTCCATCTAGTCAAGGTTTTTCCTGTGGTCATGTATGGATGTGAAAGTTGGACTGTGAAGAAGGCTGAGCACCGAAGAATTGATGCTTTTGAACCATGGTGTTGGAGAAGACTCTTGAGAGTCCCTTGGACTGCAAGGAGATCCAACCAGTCCATTCTAAAGGAGATCAACCCTGGGATTTCTTTGGAAGGAATGATGCTAAAGCTGAAACTCCAGTACTTTGGCCACCTCATGAGAAGAGTTGACTCATTGGAAGACTCTGATGCTGGGAGGGATTGGGGGCAGGAGGAGAAAAGGACAATCGAGGATGAGATGGCTGGATGGCATCACCAACTCAATGGACTTGAGTCTGAGTGAACTCCGGGAGATGGTGATGAACAGGGAGGCCTGGCGTGCTGCGATTCATGGGGTCGCAGAGTCGGACACGACTGAGTGACTGAACTGAACTATACCAAAAAAAAAAAAACCCTTAAAGTTTTACCCCAACAGAATCACTAGTACAGGAGAAGTATAAAACTTGGGAAATCTCTTAACTCTGTTATTTTCATATGGCAGATATAATCTCAAATCTAAGCTGATGGGAGAATTACCTCTATGATGGGACAGTCTGGATTCTTAACTGAATATATCGTAATTCAATCTCTAGGAAACAAAAATCTGAAATCCATGACTTGCCCTAGAGCGAGGCCAAAGTAAAACGTAGTATTTCCAAACCTTCTAATGCACAAATATCTTCTGCCCTGCCATTCATATGGCCAGGCATATGGACGTTTATTGAACTTTATTACCTATATTTTGTTACTTGCTTCATCAATAACTCCCAACCTGTCCTAAACCAAAGGCTTCAATAAAATAGTAAATTATATTCAAATCCTTATTTTGAACACTTATATGAAAATGTAACAAATAAATATTTGAAAAAAGAAGACTCTTATACAGGAAAGACAACCAAGGTGGGGACGAGGGCAGGAGGGAAGGTTGACTTTGGCTACCACCTGTCTATAACCTATCTCAAAGTATCTGTCTGCACTGATCAAATAGATTCAAGTATACCTTACTAGTATAATTCATTTAATGGGTTAAAAAAGAAAACTAAAACAATCTGTGGTGAAGTTACAGACCTACAAAATACACAGAAATATCTTTTAATCCTGTGGTTTCAAAACTGGGTCATATTTACATGAATCAAAAAAATTTATTTTTGTTTCTACATTATTTTAAAAAACAAGTTTAAATACAAGGACAATTTATATTGCACTTGGTGGCACAAAATGCAATGTACAATAAAACTTCCATGTTGTTAAAACTGTGTTGGCAAGTAGTTTAGAAGACCAAGGATGAGATAAAGGCAGAGGAAAAACAAAAACCATGTAGTGAATTATGAATCCCTATATAATTTCATATTCTTTTTCCTCCATTTTAGAAGTTAACCGTATTTCACAAATGTATGACTAAACTGATGCTTACACCTTCACACAAAATACCACTACACAAAAATTGTTTATATTTTCACACATTAGTGTGAACATCATTTATCCTCAAAATTCTCTTACTCAGCTTAATTCTTCCATGGGAACCTAATTCTTTATCTGCAGCCAAGTTCTTTTTTGACACAAACCAATAAATTCAGTAAAGGGCTTAAACAGGATATAATAATAAGATAATTTCTAGGTTGTTTTATGTGTCAAAAATCAATAATTACAAAATAAAGTCACTCAGAATACCTGAAAATTTTTCCACACTTAAAACTGTTGTTATATAATAGGCCTAAATTTCTACATTTACACTCATTTAACTTAAGTTTTGTTGACACTTAAGCACACCGAAATTAAAATAATGATGTTTAGTTACTAAGTACTACAGATAACAATATACAGTGCTGATGTATGCACGTAACACATGAATTCTCATCCTTGGGTCAACTAACTAGTTAAATATCTATACGGTAGTTCTGTAAAATCTTTACTGTTATTTATCATTAGGCTATCTAATCTTTAAAAGAGTAAGACTGACCTTATATTACAGATAGTAAAAGTATTTATTATCTACATTAAAAACTGGATTAATTTCTAAGGCCATCATTCCCACATGAATCTTTATAATTCAGTGGGAAAAAAGGGTGAGAAGACAAAAAATAATGTATGACATGAAAACCACCAGGCAAATAGTTTATCATTTATTCAAGTCACAAAACAAATACTTATTAAATATCTACTATGTATCAAGCATTATAATAGATGCCAGGGATATAAAGGAAAGTTAAGACAGACAACATGGTCCCAATGTTCACAGTAAGTAGTCTTTATAAGGAGATAAATCTTGATCAGATAATTCTATGATTAAGTACATTAAAAACAAACTGTTACCAATGCTGTATGAAAGTATTTAATATAGGAACCTGTTTCAGAGTAAGGGTTCAGGGAAGACTTCAGGGAGAATAGAAAGGTTTCAATCTGAGAACTGAAAGCTGAGATGTGAAGATAAAAACAAAAGGAATAATCAGCAGTGGGAAGGAGTGCAGCACATTCCAGAAAGAGAAAGGACAGTGCGGCTAGATGCAGAGACCAAGAAAACGGGTGATATAATAAGAGGCCAAAAGGAGAAAGGCCAGATCATAGAAGAATTCAGATCATTTTGGGATTTTAGTCTTTAATCTGTGTGTGCTATGTGCTAAGTCACGTCATTCATATCCAACTCTTTGTGACCCTATCCATGGGATTCTCCAGGCAAGAACACTGGAGTGGGTTGCCATTTCCTTCTCCAGGGGATTTTCCCAATCCAGGGCTTGAACCCAAGTCTCCTATGTCTCCTGCACTGGCAGGCAAGCTCCTTACCACAAGAGCCACCTGGGAAGCCCAGTCTTTAGTCCACTTTTCACTTCTGGAATGAAAATTATGTTTCGAATATAAGCTCTACTTCGGCAGCATCTTCACAGGTAATGGAAACTTCACAAATAAATGTTAAAAGAATAAGCCTGAGTGACCTTAGGTACCTGAGGCAAAAAGAGATTTGTTTAATTAAATTCATTTTAAGATCATGTGAAAAATGGGGGAAAAAATCACCACCCACTGAAAACAAAAGACTTGTAACCTAATAAAGTTGAGTGTTCTGCTCTGAGCTTTCTTCTGCTTCTATAGATTATTTTACTTTTAAAGCATAGTGCTCAAACTGAAAATAATATTAAAAGGAATCAATATCAAAAGACTATAATAGGAAACATTCCTTTCCAATTTTTATAACCCTACTAAATTCAATCCTAAATACCATGTTTCTAACTATTCAGTCATTTTAAATTGTGGCCTGTCTTCCAAATGACATTAAATATTTAATAAAAATAATGCGGTTAATATAGTTTTAAAATCTGTAGCAAAGCCCACCTCATCATAGTTACTAAAATTTTTTAATTTGTTTTGCCATATGGTCCCTTACCCCATCCATCTGATTTTCAGCAACATAATTATATTCTTATTTCCTCATTTCTGGTGATTAATATATTGATATTCAAGAAATAGCCATTGCTAATTTACTAAGGATAAAAATACAGGGCTCTGCACTGGAACAGAAACATGACCAAGATACTCTTTCTTTGATGATTTTTGAATATCAATATTCAACGTGGGACATAGGTAAAATATAGTAAAATTTAAAACATTGAAATAAGATCTCAATGTGATAGAGAGACTCAGAAATTTGGATTTAATTTTTATTTCTTTGGTCAGCCATCACCTCTTACAGAAATAACATTTTTTGGTTTGCCATCACCTCTTAAAAATCATTCAAAAGTAGAAGTTAGTTAAAGAGAGTAAAAACAGCTGAACTTCTAAGTTAATCAAAAGAAACAAACACACATACCTCCAGTCAACCCACAAATCTCAAAATATTTCTATACACCTCATAAAATGGAAATTCAGACTTACTAAGACTTCACAGTTCAGGTATTTTCTAGTTAAATGTTTTCAAATTACCTATAAATCAGATTTTAATATTACATATAAGATATGAAATATCAAGTTTCTAAATGACCCTTTTACTATTTTGTTATATCTGAATAAAATAATTTTGTAGTTTCCACCTAACTCATCTTCATTATTTGTTTTCATCCCTTACTGTTCCATATAAATATTAAAAGTAATGACTCACAATCCCCCTATAACTATAGCTATTTTCCCTAAGGGCAACCAGTAAGAGACAATTAGCCTAAGCATGGCAAAACCATGTTTCTCTGACTGGTATTCTAGCAGAACTTTAGCAAAGAAAGTAGCACAAGAGAACAGAACACACACCAATTAAACCTGGGAACTGAACTTTTGTCCCTACAAAGAAGCAATGCCATCCTTCTATTATATCATATCCACCCATCCATTCATACATCTTTGTCTTTCTACTATATCCTAGGATTACAGTTAAGTAATTGTATGTATCTACAGGTACTAACTTTAAAAGAGGCATTCCCATTTACCATATGCAGCAGTAGAAGGACTAGAGAAAGATTCAAAGAGAAAGAACCTTTGGTTACTTTCATAGGATTTCAGAAAATCAACGCAATCTGAAAACAGGCAAATAAAAAGAAACAGCATTTATTTGCCTTTTCTATGTAAATTGTACTGCATGAAAACAAAAAAGTTGATAAGGAAAAATTCTTCATAGAAGTCCAACTAATAAACAAGGAGGAATGATAAAATTGGAATAACACTATTTTGCAACCCCTAATAAAATAATGGATCCGTCATCAATGGCTGCTAAATTCAGTAGGCAAAAAGTTGATAGGGAACATTACAAAGAATGGATTAGGCAGACAATATCTGAACCTAGTGATCAGTCTTAATCACCACAGAGAGCAATAACCAGACATTATGCAAAAAGAAGGTACAATAATCTATTAAGTAATCTTTCCAAAAAATAAAACTCATGTCTGACCAAGCCTCTGGATTTAACTACCAGCTCGTAAGAAACACAGGGGGACAGAGGAACATGCTAAATGACACAACAAAGAAGCACTGAGTAAAATCCAAAATGTGAAAAATTCTATAAGACAAATAGCCTCCTTTATTCAATGGATAAATTGCAAGAGGCAAAAGGACAGAAAGAGAAGAAACTACAGATTAAAAGAGACTTAAGAAATATATCAATTAAATGCAGTATGTGAACCTTATTTACATATTGACTCAAGAAAACCAACCATACAAGAAAGCAAAACTCTTTATGAGATAATGAGAAAAATTTGAATACTAATTGGACATTTAAGAATTCTTAATTTTCAGGTGCAGTAGTAGTGTGGTTATATTAAAATAACAAAAATGTGCCCTTACCTTTTACAGATGCATGCACAGGCATACATATATGTATTTACAGATAAATTTGGTAAGATATACAGGAATTGCTCCAAAATAGTCTGGGAGAAATGTCCAGGGAACACTGATATACATGACATAAAACTAATCATTATTAATTTTTGAAACTGGATGGTGGGCACATAAAGTTTCATTTTACTAGTCTATTTTTATATATCTTTTTAAATGCTCATTTTATTTTTTAATTTTTTAAATATAAATTTACTTATTTTAATTGGAGACTAATTACTTTACAATATTGTATTGGTTTTGCCATACATCAACATGAATCCGCCATGGGTGTACATGTGTTCCCCATCCTGAACCCCCCTCCCACCTCCCTCCCCATCCCATCCCTCTGGGTCATCCCAGTGCACCAGCTCCGAGCATCCTGTATCATGCATCAA
>SJYQ01009207.1:194105-231960 GCA_006410935.1 Redunca redunca
TTGTCCTTTATCATTTTTCAAAGACTTATGTTTTTAAAGGATCTTTTTAAACTAATAAAATATCAAAACTGTCTTGACTAATATTTCAGTATAATTGAGCACTGGATAGGTAACACTGGAAGAAAGCACAATGAAAGATATATATAATGCAAAGAAATATTCCATTTCATGAAAAAGAGAGGAGACCAGTCACCAATTTCTGGGTCACAATACAGTAACATTAAAAGGAAATAAAACATTGTTTAATAAAAATACAATTCGATAACACCACCTAGTTCCTCATAAAAAACATTCACATTCAAAAAACTTGAAGAAAAAAATGAAATAATAGACAGCAGTTGTAAATCACTTACAGAGCTCATATTGGGAGAAATGATTAAATAATAAGCTCCTGTTAGGGAATAACAATGTGAGGTGTTATTCAATGTATCTTTTCTGACTGGGGGAAATATTTTGGTCTGTGGTATCTCCGAAAATACCCAACTCTTGAGTTTTCTACAGAGAAGGGAATGGCAACCCACTCCAGTACTCTTGTCTGGAAAATCCCATGGACGGAGGAGCCCCAGTTCAACCCTAAGTCTCTCATGATGAATATTCAAATAGAAGCATAAAGGCCAAGCCTCTACACAGACGTGAGCAGACCCAAAACTGGGCAGCGCAGCCTGAGTATCACTAACAGAAATCTACCTGTTTCAGGATGCAAAATTTGTTTAAATAGATCACCATCCTTAGAAAATGACCACCTACAACAGCAATGAAGAAAGAAAATCAGATAAACGAAGCACAAGTAAAAGAGAGATTCACCTGTCACAGAAAGTGGAGCTTAAGTACTCACTATCAGTTTCTCATAAACAAAAGAATTAATAACTGAGACCAAAACATGAAGAGGCACATGGCCCTAGTTCAGAGAAGGCCCAGAAATCTGTCCTTCTGATCTATACTTTTCTTTACACAGCACTGTCTTCTCTCAATGATGCCTTAATTCAACCATTATTAAAACAACTGCATTTGCTGAAGACACTGAGCAAGCAGGTCAGATGTGTACAACTCAATCAGCTTGTTCAGTGACCCCAAAAGAACCTGGGGTACAGCCACTACCTCATTTGCCCAAGGTCACACATGTTTCCAGGCACAGTAAGCTCTAAAAGAACCCACAGGCTTTGCCTTCCTAGAAAAACAAAATTCTCTCTAAAGCCCAAACACTGAGGTAAACGTGTTCTCTGCACAGACACCAAAGGCTACTTTGGCTGCTTTTTCCACAGATTTCACCCATAGCAATTCCATGCTAGTTTCTTGATGTGGGTCCATAGTATACTCTATAATTCCCTGTCTGGAGCCACCAGGGAAGCCCCAATCTAAGACCACAATCTATGAAATTAGAAGGTTCTAAGTCACTTTCATAAAATTAGCTTTCATTCTCAATATTTATAAATCCTTAAAAAACACCAATTCTTCTTAAATTTCACATTCAGACTATTAACACCAATGAGTACTCATTCAGAGATAATATGTTAAACATCCATTAAATCTCTTATGCGTTTATAGAACTGTTTCCATATACCTTTCTAATACTTACTAGTTCATTTATAGTCTAATACATATATTTCCCTGAAACAATCTGGACTCTCATTAGATCATAAAAACTTTAAGAGTGAGTTAACTTTGTCATATAAATACTTTACAGGTAAACATAAGATATATAACATATAAACTCTTCTCTAAAATTACATGAAATGTTATTTGGTTTTTCTCTGTTCTTCCTAATACACTCTTTCAACTGTATCCAATTCTTAAAATAACTTTACAAATGAACCTTATCAAAACAAACTCAACAGGCCATCCCACCAAAGCAGCATATCCCTAATATCATTTGCTCCAAACACTACTGTAGAATAAATTTTTTAAAGTAACTGTAAAAAAGCACCACATAAATGTGGTATATTTCCAAACATGAATTACGTTAATACAATTTCTTTAGTTGAAATAACACAGGGTAGATTGCTGAAAACAATTAAATAACAACCAATTATTTCATATAGCAAAAATGACATCTCTTTATTAAGTGCCAGTTATTCCATTCTATCACCAAGTGTCCTGCAGAGGTCATAAACAAATAGGAATGGTATCTACCTAAAAAAATGTTGAGAAACTTACCATCATTTTGGCTCTTGCCCTTCATCTCCTCTTTCCACGATGGGATGGTGTTCAGGGGAACATAGTCCCTTATGTATTCTTTGCGTCTCTCCTCTGTGGTCATCTTCAGTAAACGTTCTTGCAAAATAAAAGCAGAATCTCCATTTGTATTTAACTTTTAAGTTCAGGAATTATTTTATAATTTAAATATTAACCACGTTAAATTAACCAAGAGTTGATGTGGGCTTGAAGAATACCAAAATACAAATCAGTAACTCCATATTTGAATGGAGTCAAATTAACACTCAGTAGGCAAAAAAAAGATCAAAGTCTGATGAGGAAAACATTCTTGTGACAGTGCAGAAAAAAGCTCTTTCAGACACCTACTGACAGTCCACTATGTGCCAAATGATACATTTATACACTGCAGGTACAAAGGTGACCCTTAACTCTGGAGGAGTTCAGAAGACAAAAGGGGAAACGGGTAAGAAAAAAATAATAGCTACATAAATAAAACAAAAAATCCTAAGACAAATATATACAAATGCTAAAAGCACAAGAAAAGCAACCACCAAGATATTCCTTAATTCTATGATGTCATCAACAATAAAAATGCCCTTTCAATTTAATAATACCTTTGTGGAGGTGATATAAATAATACTTTATAAGTCTTGATTGTAACATTATAACACTTTTTAAACACTTAGAACTACAACAGCTGATGTCATTTATAAAGAAGTCACTGTGTGCCAGGACCTTCACATGTATACTTTAATTAAAATAATCTTTCCAACACTCAGCAAAACTGATAGCATAATTATCCTGATTTTGCAGATAGGGAAATGAAGCACAAAGTTCAGCAGTTTGCTCAAATCAAGAGACCTTTCCATTAAAAGCCACATAGATATCTCCATCAACAACTATAGCCGACACCATTAGCCACTATACAGTACTACTGTCTCAGGGAAAGCTCCCCAAGAGATGACTGCAGCACACCAGGCCTTCCTGTCCATCACCAACTCCAGGAACTTGCTCAAACTCATGTCCATTGAGTCAGTGATGCCATCCAACCATTTCATCCTCTATTATCCCCTTCTTCCCCTGCCTTCAACCTTTCCCAGCATCAGGGTCTTTTCAAATGAGTTGGTTCTTCGCATCAGGTGGCCAAAGTATTGGAGCTTCAGCTTCAGATCTTCCAATGAATATTCAGGATTGATTTCCTTTAGGATGGATTGGCTTGAGCTCCTTGCAGTCCAAGGGACTCTCAAGAGTCTTCCCCAACACTACATTCAAAAGCACCAATTCTTCAGCGCTTAGCTTTCTTTATAGTCCAACTCTCACATCCATACATAACTACTGGAAAAACCATAGCTTTGACTAGATGGACCTTTCTTGGTAAAGTAATGCCTCTGCTTTTTCATATGCTGTCTTGGTTGGTCATAGCTTTTCTTCGAAGGAGCAAGTGTCTTTTAATTTCATGGCTGCAGTCATCATCTGCAGTGATTCTGGAGCCCAAGAAAATAGTCTGTCACTGCTTCCATTGTTTCCCCATCTATTCACCATGAAGTGATCGGACTGGATGCCATGATCTTAGTTTTCTCAATGTGAGTTTTAAGCCAACTTTTTCTCTCCTCTTTCACTTTCATCAAGAGGCTCTTTAGTTCTTCGTTTTCTGCCAGAAAAGTGGTGTCATCTGCATATCTGAGGTTACTGATAGTTCTCCCAGAAATCTTGATTCCAGCTTGTGCTTCATCATGACATCCCACCATTTCACATGATATGTACTCTGCATATAAGTTAAATAAGCAGGGTGACAATATACAGCCTTGAAATACTCCTTTCCCAATTTGGAACCAGTCTGTTGTTCCATGTTCAGTTCTAACTGTTGCTTTTTGACCTGAATACAGATTTCTCAGGAGGCAAGTCAGTTGATCTGGTATTCCCATCTCTTTCAGAATTTTCCATAGTTTGTTGTGATCCACACAGTCAAAGGCTTTAGCATAGTCAATAAAACAGAATTAGATGTTTTTCTGGAATTCTCTTGCTTTTTTGATGATCCAACAGATGGTGGTTGGCAATCTGTCCTCTGCCTTTTCTAAATCCAGCCTGAACATCTGGAAGTTCTCAGTTGACATATTGTTGAAGTCTAGCTTAGAGAATTTTGAGTTTTGAATAAACTATTCAAGAATAATTTAAAGAAGGTATTAATACAAGAAGGAAAATGGACACAAATTTGAAAAGTAACTGGAAACATAAAACAAAAATGCACACAAATCTCTATACCATGCCAAGCAATTTAATCTTACCCTAAAAACTGTTTGGCATCCAGTCCCATCACTTCATGGGAAATAGATGGGGAAACAGTGGCAGACTTTATTTTCTGGGGCTCCAAAATCACTGCAGATGGTGACTGCAGTCATGAAATTAAAAGACGCTTACTCCTTGGAAGAAAAGTTATGACCAACCTAGATAGTATATTCAAAAGCAGAGACATTACTTTGCCGACTAAGGTCCGTCTAGTCAAGGCTATGGTTTTTCCTGTGGTCATGCATGGATGTGAGAGTTGGACTGTGAAGAAGGCTGAGCGCCGAAGAATTGACGCTTTTGAACTGTGGTGTTGGAGAAGACTCTTGAGAGTCCCTTGGACTGCAAGGAGATCCAACCAGTCCATTCTGAAGGAGATCAACCCTGGGATTTCTTTGGAAGGAATGATGCTAAAGCTGAAACTCCAGTACTTTGGCCACCTCATGTGAAGAGTTGACTCACTGGAAAAGACTCTGATGCTGGGAGGGATTGGGGGCAGGAGGAGAAGGGGACGACCAAGGATGAGATGGCTGGATGGTATCACAGACTCGATGGACGTGAGTCTGAGTGAACTCCGGGAGATGGTGATGAACAGGGAGGCCTGGCGTGCTGCAATTCACGGGGTCGCAAAGAGTTGGACACGACTGAGCGACTGAACTGAACTGAAAAACTGTTTGGGTTGTTGTTGTTGTTCAGTTGCTAAGTGTGTCCAACTCTTTAAAACCCCATAGTCTGTAGCCCACCTGGCTTCTCTGTCCTTGAGATTTCCCTGGCAAGAATACTGGAGTGGATTGCCATTTCCGTCTCCAAGGGATCTTCCCCACCCAGGGATCAAATCTACATCTCCTGCGTTGGCAGGCAGACTACTGCTGAGCTACCAAGGAAGCCCTTATCCTACAAACTACACCACTAACATATAAAGTTGATTATGTACATCCTAGATGGTGCATAAAATGATCTACAGGAGGAAAAATAATGTAAAAATTCTGTTTGAATCTAAGGGAGTAACAAGTTAAGATTTACTAATATTCAATGTATAAACTGACACTGGAGTCCTCACTCATTTTGTTATGTCCGCTGTCATGTATCATATACTTTACCAAAGGTCTCCATGATGTAGAGCTACTGACAGTCACACTAGCACTCTTAATTCTCTCTCAGCATACTATGAGGTACAGTAGTTTAGGTAAGTGGTTTTAAGGATAGTATCTCATTTTAGGTAATCTAACCCTTACAAAATAATCCATTTAAAAGATTCTTTCATAGAAAGAAACCAAGAAAAGTATTTATGTAAGCACAAGTGAACAAAAACTGGGGAAGCAACATTCTTCCCTATTCCTAGAACTGGCTTACATGGGATATATTCAATACTACAATACTCCAGAGTCAACACTATATTGAATTTAAGACCTCTAGGGCATTCAAGTTGAAATCAAGAATCTGGAACTCAGGGGAAAGAAAACCAGCCTACTGATTTTGAAATTCATAACCTAAAATTCTAGTCCTACAGTAAGTTCATAGGGAAGGATAAGATAGGAAAGCAAACCTCAAGCAAACAACATTTAGGGAGTGGACACAAAGATGGGAAAATAAAATAAAACAGATGTGACTGGGGGTACAAGGTGAATCAGGGTCCCAGTGATATAGAAACCAGCAGAGAAAAGTGTTTTAATAAGGAGAAGAGGGGAAACCTTGTAAATTGCTACAGGACAATCAGGAAGAATGAAAATTAATAAGCCACACATTTATCATCTGGGTCAAGAACAACACTGAAAAGAGAACAAAATGGTCAACAAAGCCATCTGGATTCTAACGCCAAATCATGCAAATCTATGTGATCTTGGGTTACTTAATTTCTTTGCATCTCTCTTCTTGAGGTAGGCTGGTAGGTATTATGCCCAATGTATAGATGAGACAACTGGAAGAGAGAGTTGAATAATTTACCTAAAGTTCCACAGCTAGTAAGCAATACAACTAGGATTCAAACCCAGGCAAATGGAGTTCAAAGCTCAAAGCTTACAATACAAAATTGTAATCTCATGAAATTGTGAGAATTAAATAAGACAATTCAAGTATGTTACTTAAAATAGTGCTGGGCACACAAAAACAGAACTCAAATAGTATTTTTATACCAGTACCATCACCATTGTTATTACTGAATGACTTTAGAAACATTAGTTCCCTTAAAGCATAACTGAGATCCAGGAGACTGAGGGAATGAGGAAAGTGAGAATAGCAACTCCAAGGGGAACCCTGTGGAAGGAAAGCTACCTTAGGGTAGAAGAGACTTAATCATTGTTATAGGCTGAGAAGAGGAACCCAAAGACACTGAGAAACTAAACATACCCAAATAAGCATAAATGACAATACAAGATCTCAAAGAATACAGATGATATAAAGAGCACAAGCAGATGAGTTAACCTTAGAAACCAAGAAAAAAAAAGTGTTTCCTCTTTAAAAAAAGGAAGAAAGCTGAAAACAATGGACATGTAAAGAAAGAAAGACACTATGGAGAATGATGTTAGGGCTATTTATGTGTTCATGACATGTATTTTCTCCATGAATAAAAAAGGCAATGTCAGACTTCTCTTGTGGTACAGTGGATAGTTATCTGCCTGCCAATGCAGGGTATATGGATTCGATCCCTGGTCCAGGAAGATTCCACATGCCACGGAGCAACTAACCCTGTGTGCCACAATTACTAAGCCCGCACCCCCAGAGCCTGTGCTCCACAACAAGAGAAGCCTCCACGATGAGAAGCCTGCTCACAGCAACCAAGAGTAGCCCCTACGCTGCAACTAGCGAAAGCATGCACACAGGAACAAAGACCAATCGCAGCCAAAAAAAAAAAAAAACACCCAAGAGAATGTCATCTGTTTAGTATAGGAGGTTGGGGTCTTGGTGAAAAAAGAAGCTTGAAGGAAACAAATATGAAATAATCACAGAGGAAGAAAAGTGATGACTGGTGTTTACCAAAGCACAACCATAAAAGCTCAGATCACTAATATGGAAATACTGCAATATCAACAATCAGGATCGAAAATATTACAAAGCATTTTGTACTTTTTAGTATCAGAGTACATATGGGAAAGCAACCTGACCTCTGTCATTCCATTTACATAAAAACTCAACTATGGACACGAAATAAGACAACAAGATAATTTTAGCTTTCAGTACTTAAAATCATAACACACTTTGAGTGCTTTTGAATTAGGGGGTGCAAACTATTATATCAACATCATTTATTTAACCTATGAGGACTTGAGAATTCCTTAGTTACTTAAACAATGACACATACCGGAGGCCACAGTCATATAAACAGTCTCTTCAGTTTTACACAAACTTTTCCTTAAGGGACGTTTCAGCTTTGCAGTCATACTTACTATATGGTATACTGAGTTAAAATGTTTATAGAATGCCTTGACATTTCAATGAGGTGGGTAAGCCTTCCTTTAGATTTAAATAACAGCTACAAAAATACAATAATACCCTCTCCAGTGCAATTCAGAAAAAGGTAATGCATTCCATCCTTAATACTACGATCCTGGAAATCCTTAGCTCCTTCTTGACGGTACAACATAAGATAGACAGAAATTTTATTGAAATATAGTTGATTTACAATATTATATATACTACATATTCCAAAAATAGATATCCTAATTAAGACACTGACACACTAAAACGTCTTGAAGGCCATAATAACTTTCTCTTTTAACATTCAACTTCACGCAAAAATAGGTTAGTTTTGGACAAGAGAAAAATTTACTTTGTTAAACGCCTTCTTTTAACTGCGCATTTGCTTCTCTGTTAGGATATATTAATTTAGTAATATTTTCTCCTATTATTACAAGAGAAGAAAAAAATCAAGACATTAAAGTTTCTAAAATGCTTGTTTATCACAGTTGAACAGTGTAGATGTTAAATGAAGGAACCATTATAACATTGTTACTTTAGGAACATTATTATGGAATAAAGATAGTTCTTAAGTAACTGCTATAATTTCATCAATTATTCACCTATTAAAAACAATCTCCACATCTTTCACTATTCTGCCTTCATTATTATCAATACCAACCTAATATTTCAAGATTATTAATAAAAATGGGCATAAAAGGTTTTTCAAAGCTTACAAGGTAAACTGTTGAAATTCAAATAACTTCTACTGGGAAAACAAAGCAAAATTACTTTACTTTATATACCAACAGCATTTGTTTTGCAACACCAAAATTCAGTTCTATATATGGCCATAATCATTAAAATATAATTAAATGGTATACAACTTAGTCTGTCAATATTTAAAGACCCTTTTAACTGGGTCCTTCAGTTATGCTGTTAATTCTTGCCAGTAGTTAATGTGGAAAAAAGAATCCCTATTAATCCCTTTATTCATGCGTTGTTTGAAGTAAGCCTTATATTAAAGAATTCTTTTCCCACACTCATTCCCTTTCTTTCATCCGCTGCTTGGCCTTATTTATAGACCAGGAGCTGCAATAACAATCCACAGGTTTTAAACATCTATCATCAAGCAAATCAACTTTCACTCTAGTCACTCTTTTATCCTTGCTCTATAAAGAAGGTAAGGTACTTAGAGATTTGCAGTTCTGTCACTCTCGATATACTAAGTTTAGTATATCTTAGCAGTAGCACTGCAAGTACTTTTTACTACATTTCTGTATAATTAGCTAATTTTTTTAAAAGAAAGAAAAAACTGCAGAGACTCTTGGAATATTGCCTAACTGATGCCAAAGAGAAACAAGGAAAAAGGGGGAGAAAAGATGGTTGAGTCGCACACTTCAGTGTCTTATCGACCTCAAAGCCGCCGTCAACCTTGCTGATGTGGACAAGCTTGGATCTGCACAAAACTCAGGGGTGGGCTCATTCACAGAGTGACATTAGTCTCACAGTCTTACTCGGAGCAACTTCAGACCGTGACGGAATAGAGAGGAAAAGCACTGCGGAGAAAAACCCATTCGGACTTCTCCAAAGGCACCTAGCCTCGCGGACCAGACACGCTCGCTTTAGGACTCCCCGGAGATCCAGGTTCCAAAAGTCACACTGCGGCGGGCGCAGAAGGAAAGGCCCTGACTGAACACCCAGAGGCGGGAACGCCCGGCCAGCGGAGCACAAGGGAGCGAGGCGACGGGTGACCGGCTGAGGCTCCGCGGGAGTGGGGCAGCATCAGCAGCTGCAGTCCGGCCGGCGGCCAGCGGGCACGTGTCCGCGGGACACCCGGGCGGGGAATCCCAGAGTCCCGGCTGGGGTCCGGGGACAGGGCGGGGGGCTTGAGAGAGCCGGGCGGAGCCCAGGGGCCGCCGCGCAGAGGTCCGCGCCACCAACCCGGCGAAGGTGACCGGGCGCAGCGGGAGGCGGAGAGGGGCGTGCGCCCACACGTGCGCGAGCCGCAGGTGCCCGGGGGCGGCGCGTGCACGCCGGCGTGCGCGCGTGTACACACACGGACCTGCCGGGAAGGCGGCACCGGCTGGGCGGGCGAGAGGCAGGAGCCGGGCGGAGCGCGCCGCGGCACACACAGACCCCCTGACCCCCGCCCCCACCCCACCCCGCCGCCCGACCCCCCAGGACTCGACGGCCGGGTTACCTTTCTCCTCTCTCCACACCTTTTTCTTCTTGTTGCTGGGGTACATGTTGCCGTGGGGGTGGCTGGCTTTAAGCTGCAAGTTCCCCAGGCTCACGGGCAAACAGGGTGTGTGTGGAGTGGGAGGGTAGGGAGGGGGAACTCGGNGTAAGTCAGATGTGTAAGAGCAAGTAATTATTTGGAACACTATTTCTTTTACGAGAAAAGAAAGGGGGAGGCCCCACTTAGAATTGTAAAGAATGAAATGTTCTGAGTAACAGGACACTCATGAAAATGATTAATAACACAGGTAAAATTTTTATTGTGACAGTGCTCTGTTTTTCTCTTAACACTGTGAAAAACTAAAAAATTGAGAGAAATAAGGAAAGCTTCAAGAAGGAAGTGAAATTTGAACTAGTAATAAAAATACTCATTTACTGGCAGTGGAAATAAAAGGTAAACTCTAGTAAAGGGCACATTACCGAGGCAGAGTCAATAATAATTGGTAATGAAATAGATTTGGGGAAGAGAATGAGAAAGAGAAAGAATATAGGGTTTAATGGTATAATTGAGGAAAACAGCAATATGATTAATAATAAAGTGAACAATACAGAAACAATTTCAATTTTGTGAGAAAAAATATTGAATTCTTAGTTAGAAATACAAAATGTTATGTGTTTACAGGAAGCACCATCTCTTCTATTATAACAGAAGCTCTTACCACTCCATCCCAGAGCCAGGCATTCCACCTGTGCTTTCTTAGGAATACTACACTATTGATTATCCTTTATCTCATGTTGACTCATAGAACTGGGACCATCCATAAACTTTTAAACTTTCTCAGATCTTTACCATGTTAAAAAAAAAAAAGTTTCTCCTGTGATCCCACACCCACTACTACTAGCAGAATCTATAGCTTCTTCCTTTCAAAATATTGTGTGTGTCCATTTTCTTACACCCCGCTTTCTGCTCTGCAGTTCACTCAAATCTGGGTTCTGGGTTCTATCCTATAAATCAACAGAAATGGCTTTTGCTAAGGTAATCAATGACTTTCATGTTATATTTAGTGAACACTCTTCAATCTTTCTCTTACTAGATCTTTTAGCAGCATTTAACACTATTAACCTCTTATTGCTCCTTATAGTGTTCTTTTCCTTTGATAGACTAGTTGGTAAAGAATTTGCCTGCAAAGGAGGAGACCCCGGTTCAATTCCTGGGTCAGGAATATCCCCTGCAGAAGGGATAGGCTACCTACTCCAGTATTCTTGGGCTTCTCTGTGGCTCAGCTGGTGAAGAATCCACCTGGAATGTGGGAGATCCCTGGGTTGGGAAGATCCCCCGCAGAAGGGAAAGGCTACCCACTCTAGTATTCTGGCCTGGAGAATTCCATGGACTGTATAGTCTATGGGGTCACAAAGAGTCAGAAACGACTGAGCAACTTTAACTTTCACTTTTCACTTCAATTTGAGTTTCCTCCTGTCTGGTCATTCCTTTTAGTTCCGTTCAGTTTAGTTGCTCAGTCATGTCCAACTTTTTGTGACCCCATGGACTGCAGCATGCCAGACTTCCCTGTCCATCACCAACTCCCAGAGCTTACTCAAACTCATGTCCATAGAGTCAGTGATGCCATCCAGCCATCTCTTCCTCTGTCGTCCCCTTCTCCTCCTGCCCCCACTCCCTCCCAGCATCAGAGTCTTTTCCAATGAGTCAACTCTTCACATGAGGTGGCCAAAGTACTGGAGTTTCAGCTTTAGCATCATTCCTTCCAAAGAAATCCCAGGGTTGATCTCCTTCAGAATGGACTGGTTGGATCTCCTTGCAGTCCAAGGGACTCTCGAGAGTCTTCTCCAACACCACAGTTCAAAAGCATCAGTTCTTCGGTGCTCAGCTTTCTTTATAGTCCAACTCTCACATCCATACATGACTAATAGAAAAACCATAGCTTTGGCTAAATGTTGGCAAAGTTATGCCTGTGCTTTTTAGTATGCTATCTAGGTTAGTCATAGCTTTTCTTCCAAGGATCAAGGGTCTTTTTAATTTCATGGCTGCAGTCACCATCTGCAGTGATTTTGGAGCCCCAAAAAATAAAGTTTCTCACTCTTTCCATTGTTTCCCTATCTATTTGCCTTGAAGTGGTGAGATCAGATGCCATGATCTTAGTTTTCTGAGTGTTGAGTTCTAAGCCAACTTTTTCACTCTCCTCTTTCACTTTCATCAAGAGGTTCTTTCGTTCATCTTTGCTTTCTGCTATAAGGGTGGTGTCATTTGCATATCTGAGGTTATTGATATTTCTCTCAGCAATCTTGATTCCAGCTTGTGCTTCATTCAGCCCAGCATTTCTCACAATGTACTCTCCATGTAAGTTAAATAAGCAAGGTGACATTATACAGCCTTGCCATACTCCTTTCCCAATTTGGAACCAGTCTGTCGTTCCATGTCCAGTTCTAACTTTGGCTTCTTGACCTGAATACAGATTCCTCAGGAGGCAGGTCAGGTGGTCTGGTATTCCCATCTCTTGAAGAATTTTCCATAGTTTGATGTGATCCACACAGTCAAAGGCTTTGGCATAGTCAATAAAACAGAAATAGATGTTTTTAATGGAACTCTCTTGCTTTTTCGATGATCCAGAGGATGTTGTCAATTTGATCTCTGGTTCCTCTGCCTTTTCTAAATCCAGCTTGAACACCTGGAAACTCATGGTTCACATACTATTGAAGCCTAGTTTGGAGAATTTTGAGCATTACTTTGGTAGCGTGTGAGATGAGTGCAATTGTGCAATAGTTTGAATAGTCTTTGGCATTACCTTTCTTTGGGATTGGAATGAAAAGAGACCTTTTCTAGTCCTGTGACCACTGCTGAGTTTTCCAAATTTGCTGGCATATTGAGTATAGCACCATCTTTTAAGATTTGAAATAGCTCCACTGGAATTCCATCACCTCCACTATCTTTGTTCGTAGTGATGCTTCCTAAGGCCCACTTGACTTCGCATTCCAGGATGTCTGGCTCTAGGTGAGTGATCACACTATGGTGGTTATCTGGGTAATGAAGATCTTTTGTGTATAGTTCTTCTGTGAATTCTCGCCACCTCTTCTTAATATCTTCGTTCCTTTACAGTCTCCTTTTTTGCCCCATCTTTCTTTTCAGTCATTACATTTTGGAGTTCATTGACACTCAGAACTATAACTTATTATCTCTTTTCACTTTTTACTTTGAATAATTTCATCCATATTCATGGCTCCATTTATAACTATAATTCTCAACTAGGGGCAATTCTTTCTCCCTTGGGGACACAAGCAATGTCTGTGGGCATTTTTGGTTGTCACACCAGAGGGAAGAATGCTACTAGCATTGAGTGAGTATAAACCAACGATTCTGCTAAGCAACAAAGAATGTCAATATTGCTGAGGTTAGGAAATCCTGAGTTACATCAATGACTCCCAAATTTATTATTTCCAGGAAAACTTTCTTCTTGAACTTTAGACCTATACATGCTACCCTGTACTGGATCTTAACTTTAAGAGGCAGTGTTACACACTGGTAAAAAGGCATGTGGAGCCAGTTCATCTGAATTCAAATTCTAGGTTTACCCTTATTGATTATGTGACTCTTGGCAAGTTATTCAAGGTCTCTGAACTTTGTGGGGAGGGGGGTTGATCTGTTATATGGAAATGAAAATATAGTATCTACCTTATAAGACTGATGTAAAGATTAAATGAGTCAAAACACAAAGTGACTAGCACATAGTAAATGTGGCAGAGATGCTCACTAATACAATGTCTTCTTTCTTGGCCTGTAACAAGACCATGTTTTCTAGTCTCTCTTGAAGTTGGTTAGCTTCTCTGATAGCTCAGCTGGTAAAGAACCCACCTGCAATGCAGGAGACCCCAGTTCAATTCCTGGGTCAGGAAGATCCCCTGCAGATGGGATAGGCTACCTACTCCAGTATTCTTGGGCTTCCCTAGTGGCTCAGCTGGTAAAGAATCTGCCTGCAATGTGGGAGACCTGGGTTCAATACCTGGATTAGAAAGATCCCCTGGAGAGTGGAAAGGCTACCTGCTCCAGTATTCTGGCCTGGAGAATTCCATGGACTGTATAGTCCATGGGGTCACAAAGAGTCAACATGACTGAGCGACTTTCACTTTCACTTGAATTTAGTTAGTACATATGACTGCATCCTGGGTCAGTTATGGGACAAAAGTTACATATGCCACTTCCAGGCCTAACCATCAGACCATCTGTGCACTCATTCATATTCTCTTTCTTTTCCACAGTGATCACAGAAACCGTATCTCAAGAAGGAAGGAACTTAGATCCCTGAGTCACTGCTTGAAGGAGTATCTCTGGCCTCCAAGGAGTTCCACATCAGGCTATGATGTAAATAAGAAACTTATGTATTGTGTTAACGGATTGGTAGGTAGAGGGTCCTTGTTTCAGTATTTAGTTTTAATTACTCTGACAAAATACCACTGAAAAGTGTTCAGTTCAGTTCAGTCACTCAGTCATGTCTGACTCTTTGCTGCCCCGTGGACTGTGGCACATCAGCCTTCCCTGTCCATCACGAAATCCTGGAGCTTACTAAATATAAATATTTAATATCTCAGAAATATTTGAAATGTACCATGTAACACACTGATCTTTTCCCCACTCTTAGACCTCTTCTAGCATCTTCATCCGGAGAAAGCAATGGCACTCAACTCCAGTACTCTTGCCTGGAAAATCCCATGGACGGAGGAGCCTGGTGGGCTGCTGTCTATGGGGTCGCACAGAGTCAAACATGACTGAAGTGACTTAGCAGCAGTAGCAGCAGTAGTATCTTCATCTCTTTGAATGGCTTCTTCACCCATTTCAGTTGAGCAATATAGAAACCTAAGCACCATCCCTTGTACCTCTAAACTTTTCTCTCATTTCAAGTGAATAGCTATACTTCTCAGTTTTATTTCCTGTACTACTATTTTTGAATTACTCACCCTTCCAATAGCACTGCAGTAAGCTAAGTCTGAATAAAAGACTTCCTTACTGTCTGTCCTCCTGTTGACTTTTGCCTCTTTTCTGTCTGTTCGATGCCCTGCATCTAGAGTTATCAAATGTGATCAAGTCATTTCACTGCTGTAGCTCATTAAGTGACTTTCTGATGGTCTTAATTATAGATTGAATTGAGTTTCCCCAAAAATTCATGTCTTGAAACTCTAGCCCATGATATGGTTATATCTGTATGTAGGGTCTTTTGGAGGTCATTAGAGTTAAATGAGGTCATAAGGGTGGAGCTCTAATCCTGTAGGACTGTAACCTTAAATAAAAGGAAGAGTTCACACTCTCTCGCTCTCTTCCCCCTTCCCCCTGACTCCACCATCCTGACTCCACTGTCCCCCATCATGTAGAGACAAAGTGGGGAGGCAGCCATCTGCAAGAGTCTGTACCCTGATCACTGACTTCCAGCTTCTAGAACTGTTATAAAATTGATTTCTGTTGTTCAAGCCACGCAATATTTTGTCTTAGCCACCCAAGCTGACTAAAGCAATCATTATTAAAACTGAATCATTTAGGAGTGACCCTCACTACCAATTCTGCTTTGTCTTATACCATGCTTCACCCCGCCACCCATCTCTGATTCCAACCATAGCAGCCCTTAGAGCTTTTCAGCTCCTTAACCACATCTTATTCTCACCACATGGCCTTTTCACATGTTTATCACTATACCTAGGACATGTCATGCTTAGCCAAACCATTCTTGTTCTTCAGAGTATAGCTGGCAGAATTCTCTCCCTGGCAAAGCCTTTGGTGATTCTGACCCCATCTGACCTCTTCACACAGTTTCCCCTTATATGTCATCAGTACTCATTCATTTTCCAATAAAACACTTTTCACAGGTTTTTTGAGATTATTTTATTAATACTTATCTTTTACTCTAGATTTAACAAACTCTCTGAAGACAGGAAATATATCTTGTTGCTCACCTTTCACAGAAAATGCCCAATGCCTGGCACATAATAAAGGTTTATTGAATGAATGAAATGTAAGGAAGCATCTATAGAGAAATGTTAGCAAATTAAGGAAGAGTAAATGAGACCAAAATGGGAGACCCTAATTTTAATGTGATGAACAAGAGAGGAACTAACAAATAAAATTATTGGGAACACTTTCTGTTCATCTTTAGCATATGGCAGATTTTCAACACATAAATGAATGAGCGAGGACGCAGTGGAAGAATGAGAAGTTTATTCAACAGTGTAGAATATTACTTGCAATTCCATTTTCAGAAAAAACAATACTATATTTTCAAGAAGAGGTTAATGATCAGAGGTTAATCTCACAGAGATTAAGTAGGATAAGAACTGAGAAAAGATAATTGGGTTTATCATCTATGCAAATTAGTGAAAATAAAAGCAAATTGTTGAGTAAGTGAGAGGCAGCAAGATAGGAGCAGTGATTATAGAATATTCTTTTGAGATGTTTAGAGGCTAAAAGATAAATAAAGAAGATATTAATAGTAATTTTTCTAGGAGAGATGAGTTTTTAAATTAAGAAGAAGATTGATACAAAAAGATTGAAACAAAAAGAAAAAGAGACAAAAAGAGAAAAAGAAGAACAATTGCTAAATAGATTGAAGTGCCAGAGAAAGTAAATGTGGATAGAATCAAAAGTGAGAGAAGTTTGGACATAGAAGGAAGGAAGTCGAGGGAAGATAGGTCAAATGGCCATAGTTTGAGTGAAAACAAGAAGCAAAATCATCTGCAGAAAGATGCTGATAATTCTGGATCCAAATGGGGACTGGTAAAAAGACTGTGTAAAGAACATTTAATGAATGACATTAAGAGTTTAAATAAACTTTATTTAGAGACTTTTTAAAAGCACAGATGTTGCGACAGTTGTATTTTGAAGTCCCTTAGTGAAAAGAAAAGATATTAGGGACTCTGGTAGACTAAATAACGATCCCAAAGATTTTTAGGACCTAATCTCTAGAACCTATGAATGTTATTTTATGTGGCAGAAGGAACTTTGCAGATATGACTAAGGATCTTGAGATAAGGAAATTATCCTGTATTTTGGTGGTCCTTAAATGTAATTGCAAGTTTCCTAAGAGGGAGACAGAGAAAGATTAAACCACAGAAGAGGAGAAAGCAAAGTAATGGTTGTGCAGAGGTTGAAGTGATATAGCCAGAAACAGAAATGTGGGCAGCCACTAAAACCTGGATAATTCCAGGCAAAGAATTGATTCTCCCCTGAACAAACTAGGTCTGCTCTTTCTTTTTCTTAAACACTTTTTAAAATTTATTTGGCCACACCAGATCTGCAGCACATGGGATCTACTTCCCTGATGAGGGATTGAACCTAGGTCCCCTGCATCTGGAGCTGGATATCTTATCCACTGGACCACCAGGGAAGTCCCTAGATCTGCTCTTAATTTTGGTCCTGTAAGAATCCTTTTGGACTCCTGACCTCCAGAACTGTAAAAGAATAAGTTTCTTGGGTTTTTGTAGTATTTGTCACAACAACAGTGACAATAAAGGAAGTAAAGTAAACCTGAAAATTCAAGGCAATAAATACATCTGTTTCTGAAGTAATTATCTGAACACACTGCAAAAGTTGGGTATATTTTAGGTATGATTCCTCTACTGGCTCCTTTCTTTGGATAATGTTAATATTGCCATACTTTTACCTAAATACTCAGGCTTCCCTGATAGCTCAGTTGGTAAAAGAATCCACTTGCAATGCAGGAAACCCTGGTTCAATTCCTGGGTCAGGAAGGTACAATGGAGAAGAATACTCCAGTATTCTTGGGCTTCTCTGGTGGCTCAGCTGGTAAAGAATCTGCCTGCAGTGTGGAGACCTGGGTTTGATCCCTGGGTTTGGAAGATCACCTGGAAAAGGGAAACGTAACCCCCTCCAGTTTTCTGGCCTGGAGAATTCCATGGATTGTATAGTCCATGGAGTCACAAACAGTTGGACACACCTGAGTGACTTTCACAACCTAAATGCTCATTTTAATATCTGGTCCTAGCCTTGAGGGTATTCATTTGTGAAATGCCCATGTATTTTAAGATAGTAAATAAGGCATTTTAAAACACCTTTTATATAAATGTTTAATGAAACACTCTTTTTAAAATGTAATTGATTGAAATTTGACTTGATCCCAGTAAAACGTCAGCAGTTCCTTACTTGAACAGAGAAGAAACATTTTCACCAAGATGGGGAAAACATAGTTGTCCATATGTTTCTTGTCCACTGTACCCTTGAGATGTTAGATTAAAGGATGATGTCAGGTTAGTTCATGTGCTTAGTTGTGCTTTCTCATAATTGCAGCTTGCACCTCTGGAGGTAACATAAAAGTAAGAACTTCCAGCAACTCTAAAAAGAGTTCAGAGAGCAACTCCTACCTATTTCAAGGCTACCACTTATCTCTTACCAGAGTAGTAGCAAACTAGATATGGTTCCTTGCCCACAGCCTGCTCTGTCCATCAGCTGCCATCATTCCAGGTTGAAAGGAAATTCCTGGCAGCTCATTGGCCCAAGAGTAAGGACATTGTTGCTTAGCAACCAAGTCCTGACCCCTACAGGCCTGAAAAGAGGAAGCTTATGGGCTAGCCACCTAGTTCTGCCTGTGTTACAGTAAGAAGGAGCTACTTAGAAGAAGATGAAGCCCTTGTTCCTGCTAATAGAGATATTGATAATTCTTGGGGTCATAATTAAAAGTAAGTTTTTCTGTCCTTACGGTTCTCTGAGGGTGTTAGCACTAAGAGTGGAATCTGATTAGAAAATTGTAAATAACTTCACAGTATTTCTAATTAACACAATTTTTGGATAAGTACTTTAAAATATGCAATAAGGATAGATAGCAATGATACTCTCATTTAAGACAGTACCTGGGAAGAATATGTGTATATGTCTGTGTGTGTGTGTGTGTGTGTGAAAGAGAGAGAAAGAGACTAAAAGAGAGAGAAGAGGGGCAGACATTGAGCAAATCTATGAGAAAAGCATTATAGTAATTTTTATACCGTGGGGATATTTGACACAGGTTGTTGAGTTTTGTTAAATCTAGAATATCATGAAGATCTAGTTCTAGAACTTTAAATGAGAATTATAGTACTCAAAGAGTGGTAAAGTGCTTTAATTGATATTCTTGTAGTCTCTCACAATCTTTCCACAATAGCAATTCTACTTTCAAGGTTTCAATAATTCCTAACTAGTTACTATCTTAAAATGGAAATTATTTTTCCAGTCTTGTTTCTCTGGTCATTTATTGAGTTAATTTTTACCCAGTCCTTACATAATTTGCTCATCATGAATTCAATTTAAGAAATACTATTTCCATTTAACCTAGGAGTGCAAGGTTGGTATAACATCTGAAAGTTGATTGCTGTAACACACTACAATAGAACAAATGACAAAGACCACATGATCATCTCAATTGATGCAAGAAGAGCACTTAACAAAGATCAACTTCCCTTTTGTATAAAAACACTCATTAAATAAGAAATCAAAACACCTATCAGCCTGATAAGGGGCATCCTCAAAAAACTGGCACCTAATATATTTAATGGTGAAACATTGAATGCTCTCTCCCAGTGGTCCCCTAAGATCAGGAACAAGACAAAGATGTCCATTCCTGCAATTCCTGTTCAATATTGTACTGGAGGTTTTAGCCAAGGCAATTAAATAAGAAAAAGAAATAAAGATTGGCAAAGGAGAAGTAAACCTCTCTGTATTTACCAAAGACAGGATATTATAAATGGAAAATCCTAAGGTTTTCAATTTTAAAAATATTAGGACTGATAAATGAGTTTGGCAGTGTTGCAGGATAAAAGATTAATAGACAAAAATTTACTCTATTTCTATACCATCACAGTAAACATACCAAAAATGAAATTGGTTCCATTCATAATAGCATCAAAATGGATAAGGTACTTAGTAATAAATTTAACAAAAGAAGTACAAAGTTCATCCTCTGAAACTGAAAAAGTTGTTGAAAGAAATTAAAGAAAATCTCAATATGTGAAAACACTTCCCACGTTCATGGATTGGAAAAGTTAATATTGTTAAGATGGCAATACTCTCCAATTTGATCTATAGATTCAATATAATCCCTATCAAACTCCCAGCTTATTTCTTTGTAAAAATTAACAAAATCTGAAAATTAGTATAGAAATGAATGTTCTTCTTTAAAAAAAGAAGAGGACACATACTTCTCAATTTCTCAAACTGCAAAGCTGCAGTAATCAAGACAGTGTGGTACTTGTATGAAGATAGATTATATAGATCAATAAAATATCATTAAAAATTCAGAAATAAATCCTCACATTTATTATCAATCAATTTTTGGCAAGGATGCCAAAATATTGAGTTAATGGGGAAGGGGAAGAATAATTTCTTCAACATATGGTGAGGACATCTGGAGACCCACCTATCTCACCCCAGTCAGACACCTACCTCATACTCTATATGAAAAATAATTCAAAATGGGTCAAAGATCTGAATAATAGCTTAAGCTGTAAAACTCCTAGAAGAAAATATAGACATAAATCTTTTTGACCCTAGATTAGGCAATGATTTCTTAGATATGCCACCAAAAGCACAAACAAAAGGAAGAAAACCATAAACTGGACATCACCAAAATTAAACACTTTTATGTTTAAAAGACATCATCAAGAAACTAAAAAGACAATCCACAGAATAGGAGAAAATGTTGCAAATCATATTCAGTAAAGGTTTAGAATACAGAATGTATGAAAAAATCTTGACAACTCAACAAAATAACACACAACCCAATTTTTTTTAACCCCATTTTTAAATGGGCTAAGGATTTAGATATTCTTCCAAAAGATATGCAAATCACCATCAAGTGCATAAAAAGATATTAACATCATTGCTTACTAAGAAAACGCAAATCAAAACCACAATGAAATATTACATTGTATGCAATCATGTGACAGTCCTGGATAAATCTAGAAGGTTGGTCACCCTCAGGAGAAGACAATAAAGGAGAAAAAAGGTTGAGGAGGTGGAGGTGAAGATGGAGAGAAGCAGAAACCAGAGGCAATAAGCAGGCAAGCTTGTACGCTGGTGTTTTCCAAAGGGGCCAGAACATGGAGTCATTCTCACCAGCTGATAATGCAGCTTTCTACAAGCTCAGCATCCTGTCTTCCCCAGCTGAGCTTCGTTTAGGATGCCTGCTGCTACTGCTAAGTCACTTCAGTCGTGTCTGACTCTGTGTGACCCCATAGATGGCAGCCCACCAGGCTCCTCCGTCCCTGGGATTCTCCAGGCAAGAACACTGGATGGCTATAATTGTTAAAAAAGGAAAATAACAAGATTTGGAAATGATGTGGAGAAATAGGAACCCTCACACATTGCTAGTGAAAGTGTAAAATGGTGGGAAACAGTTTGGCAGTTCCTCACAAAGTTAAATTTAGAATTGTCATTTGTTGTTATTGTTCAGTAGTGACTGAAGTAGTGTCCAACTCTTTGTGACTTCTCAGACTGCAGCATGCCAAGTTCCTCTGTCCTTCACTATCTCCCAGAGTTGGCTCAAATTCATGTCCATTGAGCCTGTGCTGCTGTCTAACCATCTCATCCTCTGCTGCCCCCTCCTCTTGTTGCCTTCATTCTTTCCCAGCATCAGGGTTTTTTCCAATGAGTTAACTTTTCTCATCAGGTGGCCAAAATATTGGAGCTTCAGCTTCAGCATCAGTCCTTCCAATGAATATTGAGAGTTAATTTCCTTCAGAATTGACAGGTATCTCCTTGCAATCCAAAGGACTCTCAAGAGTCTTCTCCAGCACCACATTTGGAAAGAACTACCATATGACTCATCAATTCCAATGACCCATCAATTCTACTACTAGGAATATTCCCAAGAGAAGTGAAAGCATATGTCCACACTGGAAGTTTGTATACAAATGCTTATAAAAGCATTACTTTTTATAGTTAAAAGATGGAAACGACCTCAATAATGGATGAGTAGGCAAACAAATTGTTGTGTATACATACTGTGGAATATCATTCAACCATGAATAGGATGAAGTACTGGAATGTACTACAAGTTGGATGAACCACAAAAACATTATGACAAGTGAAAGAAGCCAGATACAAAAGGTCACATGTTATTTGATTTTTATTATATGAAATGTAAGTGAAATATCCAGAATAGGCAAATCCATAGAAATAGAAAGATTATTAGTGGTTGCCAGTGGTTGTGCAGAGAGAGAGTGGGAAGTTATTTAATGAATATAGAGTGTATTTCTGGGCTACTAAAAAATTTTTGTAACTAAAAATACATGATGGTTGTGAATACACTAAGTATTACTTAATTGTGTACTTTAAAATGGTTACTTGTATGGAGAAAAGACAATCTCTTTAACAAGTGGTGCTGGGAAAACTGGTCAACCACTTGTAAAAGAAGGAAACTAGAACACTTTCTAACACCATACACAAAAATAAACTCAAAATGGATTAAAGATCTAAACGTAAGACCAGAAACTATAAAACTCTTAGAGGAGAACATAGGCAAAACACACTCCGACATAAATCACAGCAGGATCCTCTATAACCCACCTCCCAAACTCTGGAAATAAAATCAAAAATAAACAAATGGGAGGGACCTAATTAAAATTAAAAGCTTCTGCACAACAAAAGAAACTATAAGCAAGGTGAAAAGACAGACTTCAGAATGGGAGAAAATGATAGCAAATGAAGCAACTGACAAACAACTACTCTCAAAAATACACAAGCAACTCCTGCAGCTCAATTCCACAAAAATAAGCGACCCAATCAAAAAACGAGCCAAAGAACTAAACAGACATTTCTCCAAAGAAGACATACAGATGGCTAACAAACACATGAAAAGATGCTCAACATCACTCATTATCAGAGAAATGCAAATCAAAACCACAATGAGGTACCATTTCACGCCAGTCAGAATGGCTGAGATCCAAAAGTCTACCAGCAATAAATGCTGGAGAGAGTGTGGAGAAAAGGGAACCTTCTTACACTGTTGGTGGGAATGCAAACTAGTACAGCCACTATGGAAAACAGTGTGGAGATTCCTTAAAAAAATGGAAATAGAACTGCCACACGACCCAGCAATCCCACTGCTGGGCATACACACCAAGGAAACCAGAATAGAAAGAGACACATGTACCTCAATGTTCATCGCAGCGCTGTTTACAATAGCCAGGACCTGGAAGCAACCTAGATGTCCCTCAGCAGATGAATGGATAAGAAAGCTGTGGTACATATATACAATGGAGTATTACTCAGCCATTAAAAAGAATACATTTGAATCAGTTCTAATGAGGTGGATGAAACTGGAGCCTATTATACAGAGTGAAGTAAGCCAGAAAGAAAAACACCAATACCATATATGGAATTTAGAAAGATGGTAATGATAACCCTTTATGCGAGACAGCAAAAGAAACACAGATGTATAGAACAGTCTTTTGGACTCTGTGGGAGAGGGAGAGGGTGGGGTGATTAGGGAGAATGGCATTGAAACATGTATAATATCATATAAGAAACGAATCGCCAGTCCAGGTTCAATGCATGATACTGGATGCTTGGGGCTGGTGCACTGGGATGACCCAGAGGGATGGTACGAGGAGGGAGGTGAGAGGAGGGTTCAGGATTTGGAACACGTGTACACCCATGGTGGGTTCATGTTGATGTATGGCAAAACCAATACAATATTGTAAAGTAATTAGCCTCCAATTAAAATAAATAAATTTTTAAAAATAAATCATCTTGAATCTGAAAAAAAAGTAAAATGGTTACTTGTATGTTATGAATTTCACCTCAATTTTTTAAAATCGTACAGTGCTTTGGAAAACAGCCTTAGAGTTCCTTAAAAGATTAAACATAGAATTACCATATAAACCAGATATTACACTCCTAAGTACATATACAAGGAAACTAAAAACTTTTCCATGCAAAACTTGTACACAAATGGCAGCATTATTCATAGTAGCCAACAAGTGGTGAAAAACTGATCTTCACCAACCAATGAATGAATAAAAAACTTTGGTATATCCATACAATGGAGTATTATTCAGCAATAAAGAAAGTACATTATGGATAATCATTAAAATATTGTGCTAAGCCACAAAAGCCCACATATTGTGTGATATCTGTAAATGAAATGTTCAGATTAGGCACACCCACGGAGACAGAATGTAGTTTACTGATTACCTAGGGCTGGGAGGTGTAAGATACTTGTAGGAGATTATAATTAAAGGACACAAGATTACTGATGGGGTAATGAAAATGTTCTAAAATTATAGCGATCGTTGTACATATCTGTGAATATACTAAAAGCCATTGACTTGCAGGGAGGAAAGTAGTTAATAAAAGTTATATGTCAGGGGTATGGGAAGAATATAATAAAAATTATATGCCGAGGATATTTGAAGAATATCTAAGACACAATCCTTATCCTTGAGCAGTGAAGAAGAAAACAAACTATAAGTGAATAAATTATAAAATGTTGCCGGTATTTGGCTTCCTGGTGGCTAAGCAGTAAAGAATCCACCTACAATGCAGGAGACCTTGGCCAATCAATCCCCAGTCAGGAAGATACCCTGCAGGAGGAAATGGCAACCCACTCCAGCATTCTTGCCAGGAAAATCCCGTGGATAGAGGAGCCTGGTGGGCTACAGACCATGGGGTTGCAAAGAGTCAGGCATGACAAAGCGACTAAGCACATAGGTATTTAAATAATAGCATTTATAAGGTACTATATATAGGGCACAAATCAAGGAATGGCCAATTCTACCAGTTTGTGGAGCAGTCAGAGGGCTTCATAAACGAAATGCCATAAACTGAATCTTGAAAGATTAGTGAGTGTTCACTAAGCAGGCAAAAGAGGAAAACATTTTAGACTATGTAAAGGGAATAAAGACATAGAGGAATAAAAGAGTGTGGTATATAAATAAGTATGGAACACGTTTTGAGGCTGGAAAAGTAGGCAAAGACTGTGTGATAGGCTTTGAAGCTTGGGTTTGATCTTGTGAGCAATAGGGAGTCATTTAAGAGTTTACTCATTGAAGAACGTGAATAAAATTATGCTTTTAAAAAAATGACTTTAGCAGTTGAGAGGTAGGTGGGTTGGCTGTGTAACTCTGGTGGCCATGTAACCAGTAGCAGACTATTAAATTACCCAAACAAGAAATGACAAGGACTTCAACTATAGCGACAGCAGTGGGGACCAAGGAGACCTGTAGATGGAAAACAAAACTAAAGAAGAGTCATAAGAGTTCAGAGTGAAAGTGTGCCCGGAAGATGAGAGTAACCAATAGTGCCAAATGCCAGAGAGAGTAGGGAAGGGAAATAAAGGCCAGTGAGTGAACACTGGATTTAATAGTTGGAGAATCTTTACATTTCCAAGACACCTTTATCAGAGAAGCAGAAAAACAACTTGATTTCAATTGGTAGGAGTGAACAGGAGGAGAGCGAGTAGAGACAGCCATGATGAGTACAGAGCTCTTCCTGGATTATCACACTTCACAGAGTCAGAGGAGTTTTCAACAGATCATTTATCGGTTGCAGGTATATAGAGACCCAGAGGAGAAGTTCGTAAGGGAGAAATGAAGTGAAAATTGCTCAGTTGGGTCGAATTCTTTGCAACCCCATGGACTATACAGTCCATGGAATTCTCCAGGCCAGAATACTAGAGTGGGGAGCCATTTCCTTCTCCAGGGGATCTTCCCAACCCAGGGTCTCTCGCACTGCAGGTGGATTCTTTACCATCTGAGCCACCAGGGAAGCCCAAGAATACTGGAGTGGGTCGTCTATCCCTTCTCCAGTGGATCTTCCCGACCCAGGAATCAAACTAGGGTCTCCTGCACTGCAGGCAGATTCTTTACCAACTGAGGTATCATGGGGGAGAAGACAGTTGCTTTCCAAGCAAGTGCTAAAACACCTAAAGGTCTACATGTAAAATCAGTCCTTCAGTTCAGTTCAGTTCAGTTCAGTTGCTCACTAGTGCACGACTCTTTGCGACCCCATGAATCGCAGCACACCAGGCCTCCCTGTCCATCACCAACTCCTGGAGTTCACTCAGACTCATGTCCATCAAGTCAGGGATGCCATCCAGCCATCTCTTCCTCTGTCGTCCCCTTCTCCTCCTGCCCCCAATCCCTCCCAGCATCAGAGTCTTTTCCAATGAGTCAACTCTTCACATGAGGTGGCCAAAGTACTGGAGTTTCAGCTTCAGCATCATTCCTTCCAAAGAAATCCCAGGGTTGATCTCCTTCAGAATGGACTGGTTGGATCTCCTTGCAGTCCAAGGGACTCTCAAGAGTCTTCTCCAACACCACAGTTCAAAAGCATCAATTCTGTGGCACTCAGCCTTCTTCACAGTCCAACTCTCACATCCATACATGACCACAGGAAAAACCACACAGTCCTTAATCCCACTCTATTTTTTCTTCCTGACTCTCTATCCCTAGTTTTCAAGGCAAAACAGGTCTCACCTTTTACATTCACATATACCTTGCGAGCTTGTATATTGCCTTCTTATGCTTTTTTCACTTATATTCATTTTACTTTGACTTCACTTGTGTGAAATTACTGAGACAGGGATGATGCTATAACCGCAATTTTTCCCTGACTCTGCATTCACCTCAGGAGCGTTCTAAAATAGCTACTTAGGTTTCCCTTTTAATAAATGCTCAAAATGAAGTAGTTGATGCCCATGGAAAGACTGAGCAGTCTATCCCAAAGTGTACCTTAGAAAATGGAAGTAAAATAACAGTCTTTTCTCTCTATCCACCCTACCTGTTCAGCTGCTGGTTTAAGAGGTAATATAAGGTACATAGGGGCTTCTCCAGTGGCTCAGTGGTAAAGAATTCAACTGCAATGCAGGAACCACAGTCGGCCTGGGTTGAGAAAATCCCCTGGAGGAGGAGGGCATGGCAACCCACTCCAGTATTCTTGCCTGGAGAATCCTATGAACAGAGAAGCCTGGTGGACTACACTCCATAGGGTCGCAAAGGGTCAGACCCTACTGAAGTGACTTAGCACGCGTGCACACAAAAGGTTTATAACTGAGGCAGAAAGAAGATATTGCCAGAAGTTCTGGCTCTAGATCACTCAGGATCCAAGTTTTCTCTATCCTATCTAACTTTCTGGTAGTAATTTCTCACTATCATAAGCTTCTACAATTTGAAAAAAAATAAAGTAAAAGTAAATTAAAATACATGCTAAAATAAAAAGTTAGCAGCAACTCTCTCCACTGTTACTCTCCCACCCAGCAACTGTCTTTCCCATTTGAAAAAGGCAAGAAGCTTATCGATCTCACTCTAATCAGAGGTCAGAAGCAATTGCCTAGCGATCACATCTACATTCTTGGAGAGTCCAGAGAGGAGCCACTTAAAGGCCAAGTCCTGGACGTGTTTTAGAGGATGCTGGATATAAGCAGTAGAAGCAGGCAATGTCTTACTGCTTCAGAAACGCACTTTTTATTACCAGCTCTATTATATTTTGAATAACTTGTGAAATCCAAGAGTTTCAAATTATCTTTGTTTCCTTTCAGTCCCTTACATTATTCCTCTAAATAGGGAGAGAATAAATTTCCAGTATCTGGAGCATCTTTCCTTGCAGAGAATCGGGAATGAGCAGGTGTGTCATGGGGTAACCACTGACTACTAGAGAGAACTTTGGTTCAGTAAGGAAGCTCATTCCTCTTGTGAATTGTCCTGAAATATATAAGCCTTTTCCTTGTATTCATATCCTAGAGTCATCTGAAATGTTTCTATATTAACAAATTACTATTCCTCTTTGGAACCATTCAGTAGGACAGCACTTGGTGGGGAGAAGGCAGCCCTCAACCTGAGAATCTAGGGCAGGATAGACCCCTCCCCCAGCTGCTCCCATGAATGCCCTGGTATCAGCTTTATTTCTGGTTACTCTGTCTGCTTCGAGGAACTAACTTCTGTCATGTCCTTTTGTCATATCAGAAATCACTCTTTCCAATTCTACTCCATTTTCTCCATGCAAAGGCTCATGTCTCTCCTACCCCAAGAATCCTCTCTGCCAGTGATAACTGTCTGTGCATGCGTGTTAAGTCATTTCAGTCGTGTCTGACTCTGCAACCCTATGGACTGTAGCCTGCCAGGCTCCTCTATCCATGGGGTTCTCCAGGCAAGAATACTGGAGTAGATTGCCATGTCCTCCTCCAGGGGATCTTCTCCACTCAGGGACTGAACCCGAATCTCTTCTGTCTCCTGTACTGGCATGCAGATTCTTTACCACTGGCACAGCCTGGGAAGCCCGAGAGCTGTCGACGTGTTCTTAACTGATTCTAAGATCTACTTCCCATCTATTGAGACTGCTTTCTTAAAGAACACCAATAGCTGTTGATTACCAATCCAGGGGGCTCTTACTGTTCTTACTACATAAACTCTCTGCAGCATTTAACACTGTTCACTGTATTCTTTTCCCTTCTACCTCTGTACGATCTTCTTAGACACTTTCACTGGTTTGTCTTCCTCAACCCTCCCTTTAAATGCTAAGCCCAAAGTTCATTGCATAGCTTTCTTAGTCTTCATATTCTGTGCTTCTGATGCTCTCTCCAAAGCCCAAGCTTCAATTTTTTTTAATTTTTTAATAATTGTGACTTTTATATTTATTTTATATATTTAATTTATCTATCTACCTGGCTGTGCTAGTTCTTAGTTGCAGCACATGGGATTTTCATTGCAACATGCAAGATCTTTAGTTGTGGCACGCAGGGACTTTAGTCGTGACATATGAACTCTTACTTGCAGCATTTGGGATCTAGTTCCCTAGCTAGAGACCAAAATAGGGCCACCTTCATTGGGAGCATGGAGTCTTAGCCACTGGACCACCAGGGAAGTCCCCCAGGGCTTCATTTACACCCTAGACCTTCCTCCAGATCTCTCGACCTGCATATCAGCTGCATGATTGTCATGAATAATGTATAATCTGCAAACATCTTAAATTGACCATTTTTTCTCTCTTATGTTTCTTGTCTTCTTAATGGCATCAACGTCTCTCCCAGCATCCTGGGTTCTCAGGTGCAAAACCTCAAATTCTTGATCATATGGTTAATAATGCACTGAAAAAAGAAAGTGTAAGGTACTCAGGTGTGTCCTACTCTTTGCAACCCCATGTACTGTAGCCTGCCATGGAATTCTCCAGGCAAGAATACTGGAGTGGGTAGCCATTCCCTTCTTCAGGAGATCTTCCCAATCCAGGGATCAAACCCAGGTCTCCTTCACTGCAGGCAGATTCTTTACCATCTCAGCCACCTGGGATGCACTAAGAATCATCTAATTCAATGTTTTTACAGGTGATAGGACTGTCTTCCAGAGTCATGAAATTAATTCACCACCATAAATCCACAGCATAACATCCTACTAATCTTTAAAGGTCCATTTCAAATTCTACTCTTCCAATAAAAAGCATTTCCAAGCCCTTCCTCATAGAAAATTGTGTCTTTATTTTCTTATGCATCACAGTCTCACAATTGAGTTAGTTTTTACCCTTCTCACTAAATTGTCAACTACCTGAATTTAGAGACTGTGTCTTCCTCACCTGTAATATTTCTTATAACTCATTGCAGAACTTGGCACATGCTCAATTAGCACCTGTAAAATAGGATCGTAACTAATATCCATGTAACACTTTAAAACTTTGTAAAATACATTCCCCAAACCTATTGAATAAGTCATGTAAATATTTTTATTATTCTAGATTTACACATTTTCAAAACTCTAAAATCTAGAAAACCCAAATCCTCCAATGAGAATCAAGTTTTGCTTTTTTGTTTTTTACTTCCTATCATCTGTTTGTTATTCTATGTGTTCTCCAAAGTAGACTGTTCAGAGTATTTGCCTCATTATCATTTATTTCTACATATTACCAAACAATCAGATGGAAAATATAAATTCAATCAATCATCCAAATGTTTTAAAACGTAGTGTATATTTGTTTCTGTATAGAACAAACAGCTAGGTGATTGATTTGCTTTATTTACTTTTCAACCAGTTGTTTTGGCAGAATGATGATTACATAAACTTCAACAGTGGCATTTTATCAGTTTTTTGTTGATTCTGTAATATTACTACTATATTTTTTATCTATAACCATCTAATTTTATTTATATAGTTTATCACCAAAGAGATCTGGTAGGCAAGGAAAACTGGTTTCTTTTAAGACTTCTTTAAGTCTACCCTACAGACGTGGAGCCAAGGTTACCCGGGACTGCAGAGAATATTCCCAGACTGGAAAAAGTAATATATACCCTGCAGCTTCCCTCACAGCAGAGTTGTTTTTAAAGAAAACAAATCATCAGTCCCGAGAAACAAATGTCTGTGTTGAAATGGAATTAGGAATACCTAAAGGGCAAGATAGATGGGGAAACACTATAAACAGTGTCAGACTTTATTTTGGGGGGCTCCAAAATCACTGCAGATGGTGACTGCAGCTATGAAATTAAAAGACGCTTACTCCTTGGAAGAAAAGTTATGAGCAACCCAGACAGCATATTCAAAAGCAGAGACATCACTTTGCCGACTAAGGTCTGTCTAGTCAAGGCTATGGTTTTTCCTGTGGTCATGTATGGATGTGAGAGTTGGACTGTGAAGAAGGCTGAGCGCCGAAGAATTGATGCTTTTGAACTGTGGTGTTGGAGAAGACTCTTGAGGGTCCCTTGGACTGCAAGGAGATCCAACCAGTTCATTCTGAAGGAGATCAGCCCTGGAATTTCTTTGGAAGGAATGATGCTAAAGCTGAAGCTCCAGTACTTTGGACACCTCATGCGAAGAGTTGACTCATTGGAAAAAGACCCTGATGCTGGGAGGGATTGGGGGCAGGAGGAGAAGGGGACGACCGAGGATGAGATGGCTGGATGGCATCACGGACTCGATGGACGTGAGTCTGAGTGAACTCTGGGAGATGGTGATGGACAGGGAGGCCTGGCGTGCTGCGATCATGGGGTCGCAAAGAGTCAGGCACGACTGAGCGACTGAACTGAACTGAACTGAAAGGACAAGAAACAGAAATGGATTGAAAGAAGAAACTTTTGCCAAAAAATGTAAAAAGAGAATATGGCTAGAAAAAAAAAAATGTACACATGGATTTAGGGAAAAGGAGAGGAGCCCCAGGCCAAAAAGAAGGGATTGTTGGTTGAAAACATTAGAAGCAGCCTAGCAGTTCTGACCCCTACTCCCCTCATCACTACAGGGCACTCCCACCGGATACAAAGGAAAAGGCAACAGGTTGATTGCTAGTAACAAAAGCCTAGGTGAGGGGTTATTTGGACTAACCCTCCCACTGAAAAATATGACACAGAAGCATACAAATGAGTTGAGAAGTTAGTAAAGGACTACTAGATTTTTTTTAATATATAAGATATTGCTGGAATGAATACAGAATACAGAATTGCTGGAATGAATACAGAATACCTGAGCAGGGCCCTGCTCCCAGCCCTGTACCTGAACACCAAAACAGCTTTTGCCCTGAGCCAGATAAACTTGGGCTTTTTTTTATAGTTGCCTCACAAAGCAAGGAGGATGAAATCTAGTCCTCAAGACCTGTCCGAGGTGAGGCGTCTAATAGGAATCCTTGTCAACATTAACCTAAACCCTTAAAGTGCTGTACTCTTAGGACAAGGGCAAACCAGAAATAAATACACCTCTTCCAAAGTCCAGGGATTTGCAGAGTCTTGACACTTAGAAGAGCAGGGAGAAAAGGAAAAAGAAAAAATACATTTCTAAGAAGTTGTGACCTCCAGCCCTCCTGGAGATTTTCAGACTTGGTTATCCCAGGTACTCTAAGTCTAGTACTAGATCTAAGATGGTCCTGTACTATAGTGCCCCAAGCACTTGGCAAAAGCAAATTCATGTTCTCTTCACAGGAAGGCGATTTCATTGTAGGTCTCAAAGAATTCACTCAGATAAGGTTTTTAGTACTTAATAAAATAATGAAGCACACAAGGAGACAAAGCACCATTAATTGGGGCATTTTGGGGTGGGCACTTGAGCCAGAAATACAGGTTACAGCTGCAAATGTCTAGTGATATTCAGGGAACCTCTGTCCCAGAAGACTAGCTCATGTCACATCCTAATAGCATATCCTGCAACACTAAGTTACTAGTGGCAAGCTAAGTTCATTGTCACAGCATTCACATACAGGTTAAGAGGGAAAATCCAAGTCCAACATGAATATAATCAAGACTCACCAAACATTGAGGAAAACTAACACCATAAGAGAAAAGCAATAGCCCACACACACACACACACACACACACACACACCTGATAACACCTGAGGAAACAGAACAAGTAGAACAGATGGTTGAAGACTTTAAGACGTAAAATGATTGTCATAAGATGTATTTAGAGAGGTTATTGTATCCTTGAAACAAGAGTGCATCTTAATAAAAAGAAGATGAGCTATTTTGTAAATGAAATAAATAATGGTAAAAAAGAAGAGGAAGAAAACAAAGCCTCGAAGCTGAATAGCAAAATTGAGGGCTGGAGAGCAACTTGGATACTCAAAGATCAACCTGAGAAATTATCTTAGACCACAGTGTGAATGGACAGAGAAGGTACATATAAAATAAAAGTTAAAGGCCTTGGAGGACCCATCCAAAGTTACAAATCCACAAAATGGTATTTCCAGAAAGAGAAAAATCAAAGCACTTAGAGAAAGAAATAAAAAAATAAAAGTCCTCAGTGTGAAAGAAGACTCACATTTTTAAATTAAATTCCACTGAGTGTCGAGTAAGAAGACTGAGAAAAGACCCATCCCTAGAAAGTAATGGTAAAACTTTAATATTTCATGGATAAGCAGAAAATCCTAAAGACTTCTAACATGAAAAAAATATATTATTTATAAGGAAAAAAAACACCATATTGACTTCAAATTCATCAGCAACGTTGAGTACAAAAAGATACTGGAGAAATATTTTCTTTGTACTGAGGTGAAATGATTTTGAATCTAGAATTGTATAATCTGACAAATCCTCAGACAAGTGTAATGGCTAACTAAGACATTTTCAGACAAGAATGGGTTCAGAAAATTTACCACCCAGAAATTTTAGATGAAATATTGACTAGAAGATATGCTCTATCATAAGGAAAGGAGGAAAGAAAGCTCAGGAAGAACACTAAAAGTCAACGACTCTTTGCGACCCGTGGACTGTAGCCCACCAAGCTCCTCCATCCATGGAATTCTCCAGGCAAGAATACTGGAGTGGGTTGCCATTTCCTTCTCCAGGGGATCTTCCTGACCCAGGGATCGAACCCAGGTCTCCCACATTGCAGGCATTCGCTTTAACCTCTGCACCACCAAGGAGAGGGCCTTAAGACTTAGGATTACTCATAAATGTTCATTTTAATTTTAAAAAATATAGCAGTCACAAATTCATTTTTAAAAATCCCTTCTACAATAGCAACAGAAATTATAAAATACTCAAGAATCAATTTAATTAAAGTAAAACAATACATACATGAGTAATACAGATGAAATTCTTCTGAAGATTATTAAAAAGAAAATTTGAATAAATTAAGGCTAACAACTGAATATATCTCACTATTGTAAGTATCTAAGCCTTTGTAAATTAATATATAAATCCAATGCAATCGCAGAGAAAATATCAACACATTTTTTGAAATGGATCTGACAACCTTATTCTAAAATTTTTCTAAAAATGAAATTATGCTAGAATTCCCAAGATAAGTTCTTAAAAGAGGAATAATGACGGTGTACTTCTGTGGATCTTCACAGAGGTTCTCGTGCAACCAGATTGTATAATACGCAATTATTCAGTTCAATTCAGTCACTCAGTCGTGTCCGGCTCTTTGCAACCCCATGAACTGCAGCACGCCAGGCCTCCCTGTCCATCACCAACTCCCAGAGTTCACCCAAACTCATGTCCATCAAGTCGGTGATGCCATCCAGCCATCTCATCCTCTGTCGTCCCCTTCTCCTCCTGCCCCCAATCCCACCCAGCATCAGAGTCTTTTCCAATGAGACAAGTCTTCACATGAAGTGGCCAAAGTATTGGAATTTCAGCATCAGTCTTTCCAATGAACACCCAGGACTCCTTTANCTGCATATAAGTTAAATAGGCAGGGTGACAATATACAGCCATGATGTACTCCATTTCCTATTTGGAACCAGTCTGTTGTTCCATGTCCAGTTCTAACTGTTGCTTCCTGACCTGCATACAGATTTCTCAAGAGGCAGGTCAGGTGGTCTGGTATTCCCATCTCTTTCACAATTTTCCACAGTTTATTGTGGTCCACACAGTCAAAGGCTTTGGCCTAGTCAATAAAGCAGAAATAGATCTTTTTCTGGAACTCTCTTGCTTTTTCCATGATCCAGCAGTTGTTGGCCATTTGATCTCTGGTTCCTCTGCCTTTTCTAAAACCAGCTTGAACATCAAGAAGTTCTCGGTTCACGTATTGCTGAAACCTGGCATGGAGAATTTTGAGCATTACCTTACTAGCGTGTGTGATGAGTGCAATTGTGTGGTAGTTTGAGAATTCTTTGGCATTGCCTTTCTTTGGGATTGGAGTGAAAACTGAGCATTTCAAGTCCTGTGGCCACTGCTGAGTTTTCCAAATTTGCTGGCATATTGTCTGCAGTAATTAGAGTATTAGCAGAAGAATAGCGAAATAGATCAAGAAAACAGAACAGAGAGTTTTAAAATGGACCTGTGTATAAATTGGAATTTGGTACCTGAAAAAGTTTTTTTAATTCAATGGGTAAAAGATTGACTGTAATGAATTCTGTTGTCAACGTGTACATTCATTTAGGAAACAATGTCAGATTCTGCTTCATACCAATCTCAAAAGTTGATTCCATAGGATTTAAAAAGTAAAAAGTAAAATCAAAACTCTAAAAAATAGCTGAAGGAAATATAGGAGAATGAATATTCAACTGTTGGTAAGAAAGCCTTTTTCAACAAGACACATACACACAGGTTGTAAGTGAGAAAAAGACTGATAATTTTGACGTCATCAGAATTTAAAACCTCTGCTACAAAGGACACCATAAACAGTTAAAAGGCTAACAACAGATTGAAAAATATGTTTACAACATATACATTAATCAAATAATATCCAGAATATATAAAGAACTCCTAAAACTACATATCTTAAAAAGCCTTATAGAAAAATGGGCTAAATATCTAACAGTCAGTTCCTTGGAGAGGATGTATTTTACAAATGCCCCTAAATGTGAAAAGATCACTAACTTTGCCAGATAATTAATTAATGATCATTAAAAGATCATTAATTTCTATGCAAACTTCAATGCACTGGCAAAAATTGAAAATGTTTGTTTGAGGAAAAATTAATATTTGGTATACCATGTGTGGAATTATAAGTCAATATAGCTTTTTGGGGAATGCCAATATGCAGATGCCACCACCCTTATGAGAAAGCGAAGAACTAAAGAGCCTCTTGATGAAAGTGAAAGAGAGTGAAGAAGTTGGCTTAAAACTCAACATTCAGAAAACTAAGATCATGGCATCCAGTTCCATCACTTCATGGCAAATAGATGGGGAAACAATGGAAAGAGTGAGAGCCTACTTGGGGAAGGGCTCCAAAATCACTGCAGATGGTGACTGCAGCCATGAAATTAAAAGATGCTTGCTCCTTGGAAGAAAAGCTATGACCAACCTAGACAGAGTATTAAAAAGCAGAGACCTTACTTTACCAACAAAGGTCCATCTAGTCAAAGCTATGATTTTTTCCAGTGGTCATGTATGTATGTGAGAGTTGGACTATAAAGAAAGCTGAGCACCAAAGAATTGATGCTTTTGAACTGTGGTGTTGCAGAAGACTCTTGAGAGTCCCTTGGACTGCAAGGAGATCCAACCTGTCCATCCGAAAGGAAATCAGTCCTGAATGTTCATTTGAAGGACTGATGCTGAAGTTGAAGCTCCAGTACTTTGGCCACCTGATGCCAAGAACTAATTCATTGGAAAAGACCCTGTTGCTGGGAAAGATTGAAGGTGAGAGAAGAAGGGGATGACAGAGGATGAGATGGTTGGATGGCATCACTGACTCTATGGACATGAGTTTGAGTAGGCTCCAGGGGTTGGTGATGGACATGGAAGCCTAGCATGCTGCAGTCCATGGGGTCGCAGAGTCAGACACGACTGAGTGACTGAACGGAACAGAATATACCACTGACTATTAAAAATTAAGTTGGGCATATTACTTCTTAAGTGAGCAAATCTATTTCTTGTTGTCTACTCTAGCAAACCCTTATACCTGTTTCACAGAAAACATGTTCAAGATTATCCATTACAGTGTTATTGTTTGTAATAGCAAAATCATTGAAAATATCATGTGTCTATGGGATCACAAAGAGTCAGACACTACTGAGTGACTGAACTGACTGAACTTATCCATTAAATAATTAAATGTAACATTATTGTAGAGATGACTCTCTTCCAAACCTGACATTCTGGATTTTACTTTTAATATGTCAGAAGTCCTCAAGAATGGTTAACAAAAAATTGTGCACATAAACGAATTACTTTCTTATCTCCACATTAAGTAGATGTTGAACATTACCCCAAGTGCTTACAGTGTCCAGATTACTACACATTTCTAAGATCAGGTACATAGTTTTCTACAAATGTATCTTTGTATAAAATGTATGCTAAGTCACTTCAGTTGTGTCCGACTCTGTATGACCCCAATGATGGCAGTCCACCAGGCTCCTCTGTCCCTGGGGTTCTCCAGGCAAGAATGCTGGAGTGGGTTGCCATTTCCTTCTCCATAAAATGTATATTTTGTATAAAATGTATATATGTATAAAATATACAAAATATACCACAATACAAATGCTTTAGGAATGTTCTACATGGTTATTTCCTGTGTTTGGTTGATTTAATAGGCCCAGATAAATTATCTTTCTTTCAACTTCTATCAGTTTTGATCCCTACTGCATTAATTACTTAAGTAATTTTAATCACGCCCATGGAGAAGGAAATGGCAACCCACTCCAGTATTCTTGCCTGGAGAATCCCAGGGACAGGGGACCCTGGTGGGCTGCCGCGTATGGGGTTGCACAGAGTCGGACACGACTGAAGCGACTTAGTAGCAGCAGCAGCAGCAATCACCCCAAGTCATTCATTTAGATCACCGGAGAAGACAAGATGTGGTAAACATAAATGCCTCACCCCAAATCAATTGGCACATCCATTTACCAGGGGAACTAAGACTAGAGTTAAAGACTTCTGGATCGTATTACCTTCTCTACTGATAATCCGCATATTATTACTCTTAAAGAAAGACACATTGATAAATAAGGACATAAGAACTAAAAGCTACAAGAGTTCTACCTGCTCTAAAACTACTTCTTATAATACTCAAAACAAATCCTCCATATCAGGTTGCTAAAAGTAATCAGTCAATTACTTCTGTGGTTTCAGTCAATTAATTCTACATATATAAGAACATATGAACTTAAAAGCACCTTCAACTCGGTCAGCCTGTTCCCAGATTTGTGATGTTCTAATGGTAGAGCAATATGGATAAAAATTCTATTGGTATCTAGGGGGGAAAAAAACAGTAATGTTATAGTCCTGTGTCATCTTTGTTTTTGAAAAATGGTATATTATATAAAGATTTAAAAATAACACAACTTCATGAATAGAACTACTTAATTCAAAGTTATTGCAGGGATGAAGCATAGCAACAGTAAAAAAAATTTTGTTGAAGAGGAAAGCCACATCTTTGTGTAAAATTTTTCAAAAAATTTGTCCTTGTGGCTATGTAATTTTACTTGACGATTCCAAACCTGAGATTCTTTGATTCTAAGTTTTCAGTAGTAACTTTAAAAGCATTTTTTTGAACTTTAGATCCAAGAG
>SJYQ01009207.1:232047-242726 GCA_006410935.1 Redunca redunca
TAGTACAATTTTCTTTTAAAAGATAAGCCTTTGGAAAAGGAGAAAGACATTATTATATTTATTATTATACTGACATTTATTATTTAGCTGCCATGTATTAAGTAAAACACTGAACATTACACTTTAATTCTATTCTGTCTCTATATCTGCTCTAAGAGGTACATACATATAGTATTGATATTCCCATTTTATACAAAACTGAGACTCAGAGAAGTTAAAGTATCTAAGGTCACATGGCTTAAGTAAGAAGACTGTATAGAGTGAAGTACGTTAGAAAGAGGAAAACAGATATTGCATATTAACGCATACACGTGGAACCCAGAAAAATGGTACAGATGAATCATTTGCAGGCAGGAATAGAGATGCAGACGTAGAGAATGGACATGTAGATGGGATGAGGGGGGAAGGGCTGATGGCACAAACTGGGAATTGACACATATACACTACCATTTGTAAAAGAGAGACCTAGTGGGAAGTTGCTCTATAGCTTGCGAAGCTCAGCTCAGTGCCCTGAATGATGCAGAGGGGTGATAGTGGGGGATGTGGAGGGAAGGGAGTTCCAAAAGGGGGAGAATATATGTATACATATAACTGATTCACTTCATTGTACAGCAGAAACTAGCACAACATTGTGAGGCAACCACACTCCAATTCTTATAAAGTAGCTATGAAATAGTTTTATGTTGGCAAAGGCTTTGATGGTAGAGATTTTGTGCCTACTTATTAATTTGGCAAGATTATGCATAAACACAGATTATTAGTCTTTGGTCTCAGGTTTGTCTGTGTCTCTACCACTAGTTTATGTTCCTTAGGGCATACACTCAACTCTCCCCAGGCTCCAAATATGTTATCCTTTGTCCTAATAAATGCATAAAATTTTTAAAAAGAAGGTATGAAATGTTATTTCTAAACATCATTCTTGATGATATCCAAAGCTAAGTATCTTACAAAACAAGTGACCTAAAATCATATTTGTTTTTATTAAAAATTTTAATGTTTAGTCTCTTCAATAGGAATTGTTAAAATTTAGGGGAAGAAAACTTAAAAAAAAAAAAAACAATTAGTAGCTAATGAAGCAGAGATTATTTGGATTTGAAAAATAGTTGTGAATGTGGAGTTAAACCTGATTAGGAAACCAGAAGTCAAAATAGGAAGTTAGCCATTGTACAATAAGATGTAAGGACTTCTAAGCAGATGCATGCATTGCTGGAAACAGTACTTGGGTGAAATTACTCTGAGGCAAGAAGTAAACCAGATCAAAATTAGACTCAATTCAGTTTAATTCAGTTGCTCAGTCATGTCCAACTCTTTCTGACCTATGGACAAAAGCACGCCAGGCTTCCCTGTCCATCACCAACTCCTGGAGTTGACTCAAACTCATGTCCATCAAGTCGGTGATGCCATTCAACCACCTCAAGCTCTGTCATCCCCATCTCCTCCTGCCTTCAGTCTTTCCCAGCATTGGGGTCTTTTCAAATGAGTCAGCTCCTTGCATCAGGTGGCCAAAATATTGGAGTTTCAGCTTCAGCATCAGTCTTTCCAATCAATACTTGGGACTGACTGATTTCTTTTCGGATTGACTGGCTTGAATGTCTTGCAGTCCAAAGGACTCTCAAGAGTCTTCTCCAACACCACAGTTCAAAACCATCAATTCTTTGGCACTCAGCTTTCTTTATAGTCCAACTCTCACATCCATACACGACTACTGGAAAAACCATAGCTATGACTAGACAGATCTTTGTTGGCAAAGTAATGTCTCTGCTTCTTAATATGCTGTCTAGGTTGGTCATAACTTTTCTTCCAAGGAGCAAGCATCTTTTAATTTCATGGCTGCAATCACCATCTGCAGTGATTTGGAGCCCCCAAAAATAAAGTCTGTCACTATTTCCATTGTTTCATGTATTTGCCATGAAGTGATGAGAATGGATGCCATGATCTTAGTTTTCTGAATGTTGAGTTTTAAGCCAGCTTTTTCCTTTTGTTCTTTCACTTTCATTAAGAGGCTCTTTAATTCTTTTTGCTTTCTGCCATACACTTGATGTCATCTGTTATATCTGAGGTTATTGATATTTCTCCTGGCAATCTTGATTCCAGCCTGTGCTTCATCCAGCCCAGCATTTCACATGATGTACTCTGCATGTAGGTTAAATAAACAGGGTGACAATCTACAGCCTTGTTGTACTCTTTCCCATTTTGGAACCAGTCTGTTGTTCCATGTCCAGTTCTAACTGTTGCTTCTTGACCTGCATACAGATTTCTCAGGAGACAGGTCAGGTCTCTTTAAGACTTTTCCACAGTTTGTTAAGATCCACACAGTCTAAGGCTTTGGCATAGTCAGTGAAGCATAAGTTGATGTTTTTCTGGAACTCTCTTGCTTTTTCCATGATCCAGGGGATATTGGCAATTTGATCTCTGGTTCCTCTGCCTTTTCTAAATCCAGCTTGAGCATCTGAAGTTCACAGTTCATGTACTGTTGAAGCCTGGCTTGGAGAATTTTGAGCATTACTTTACTAGCATGTGAGATGAGGCAACTGTGCAGTAGTTTGAACATTCTTTGGAATTGCCCTTCTTTGGGATTGGAATGAAAACTGACCTTTTCCAGTCCTGTGGCCACTGCTGAGTTTTCCAAATTTGCTGGCATACTGAGTGCAGCATTTTCACAGCATCATCTTTTAGGATTTGAAATAGCTCAGCTGGAATTCCATCACCTCCACTAGCTTTGTTTGTAGCGACGCTTCCTGAGGCTCACTTGACTTCGCATTCCAGGATGTCTGACTCTAGGTGAGTGATCACACCATGGTGGTTATCTGGGTCGTGAAGATCTTTTTTGTATAGTTTTTTTGTGTATTCTTGCCACCTCTTCCTAATATCTTCTGCTTCTGTTAGGTCCATACCATTTCTATATGGTATTAGATAAATTATGATTCAATCTGTTGGAGGGCTGTTATAAGAATACAGGCCTGAAACAGTGATGATCTCATTCATGCTATTACTCACCCCCACAAAATCCTTTCACAGAACTTTCTCTGGACCCATACAGGTGCCAACCCTCCCTCTTCTTACTTTTACGTTTCCACAGTTGTTTACTCATTTCTCGCTCATCTACACACTTCTGTGCCCACCCTGACCTACCCCCATGATTTTAGTCCCAAGTTTTCAAACTGTCCTCAATGCCTGGTTTTCGCTCATTACTTGTTTCACCTCTGTCACCCTGATTCTTTCTCTGGATTCTCCTGTAACCTGTGTTTTCCTGCTTTCCTGCCATTGCAGTTTGATACCCACGGTTTTACTTCTTATATGGCTGCTTGATACTTGTCCTGTTATCAGCACATTATCCTTTCCCAGCTCATGACCTCCTGCACTCACTTCAAAGCCCTTCCTGATTGCACTCAGCCCTTAGATCATACCAGAGAGAAAGGGTGAGGACCAAGCATTGAGAAATACCCAGTCATTAGTGAATATAAAACTGCAGAGAAACTCTAGCATAGGGGTTTGAAAGAAAGAACGATATCCAGGGTAGTGTAAAGTCACAGAAGCCAGTGTACTATGCAGGGTCTAAAAGGAAGTTTGGAAAGAAACCAGTTGCCAATATTTTTTTACACCAAATGAATCAGGTGAAGATCACAGTGAGGCACAAAGCACCATTGTAGAGAACCAGAACAGGAGAATCAATAAATTACTTCGTTTAGTTTCATTTGTCATTGTTGTATGAATAAAGAAACAGATTTTATTTGACTTTAACTCCCCGGGCAGATCCTGCCTAAAGAATAGAAATGTTTTTTGCAGAACTTAAGTCAGTGAAAAATCACATTAACTGTTATCCTGATGTTCACTTAAAGGAAGATAAACCATGTTCTGGAAAGAAAGGAGGTGAGCCAAACTGAGGGATTTCATGGTAAAGCCAGGAGTTAATTATATCAAGCCTTTCAAGAGAAAGTAGGTCTGAAAAGAACTGTGATCAAAGCAATATTTGGGGATATTATTTTTTCAAATCTTTTTCTCAATGCTATGAATTTATTATATATATGACTTATTTTGGCATCATGTATTGGTCTAATGTAGCCTCTGAGAATTGAGAATTCTATCCAAGGAGTTCTAGTAGGCTGAAGAAATAAGCTTAGTTCAGTTATCAATTGCTGCATAACAAAACCCCCCAAACTTAGAGGTATGAAACAATGATTTATTATTTGTAGTAATTCTCTTCGAGGTTGACTGGGTGGTTTTTCCATTGGTCTCACCTGAGCTCACTCATGCAGCTTCACTCAGCTCATAGTCAGTGGGGACGGCTGGGTCTCTCTCTGCATATGCTCTTTTACTTGGACATGATAAGCTCAAGGCATTTTTCCAAGACAGTAAAAGAGACTGAATGGCCCAAGTACTACCCTTGGAAGTTAATGTCATCCGTCACATTTCTTTTGGCCAAAACTAGTCACAAAAGCAACCCATTCAAAGAATAGGAAACATAATCTCCACCTCTTGATGGGAGGATTGGGCAAAATCACGTGGTAAAGGAGCATTTGTTGTTGTTTAGTCACAAAGTTGGGAATACCAGACTACCTGACCTGCCTCTTGAGAAATCTTTATACAGGTCAAGAAGCAATAGTTAGACATGGAACTGGACATGGAACAACAGACTGGTTCCAAATAGGTAAAGGAGTATGTCAAGGCTGTATATTGTCACCCTGCTTATTTAACTTATATGTAGGGTACAGCATGAGAAATGCTGGGCTGGATGAAGCACAAACTGGAATCAAGATTGCTGGGAGGAATATCAGTAACCTCACATATGCAGATGACATCGCCCTTATGGCAGAAAGTGAAGAAGAACTAAAGAGCCTCTTGATAAAAGTGGAAGAAGAGTAAAAAAGTTGGCTTAAAGCTCAACATTCAGAAAATTAAGATCATGGCATCTGGTCCCATCACTTCATGGCAAATAGATGGCTAAACAGGGGAAACAGTGGCAGACTTTATTTTTGGGGGGCTCCAAAATCACTGCAGATGATGACTGCAGCCATGAAATTAAAAGACACTTCCTCCTTGGAAGAAAAATTATGACCAACCTAGACAGCATATTAAAAAGCAGAGGCATTACTTTGCCAACAAAGGTCTGTGTAGTCAAAACTATGGTTTTTCCAGTAGTCATGTATGGATGTGAGAGTTGGACTTCAAAGAAAGCTGAGCACAGAAGAATTGAAGCTTTTGAACTGTGGTGTTGGAGAAAACTCTTTTTTTTTTTAAATTTTTATTTTAACTTTAGTTTACTTTACAATACTGTATTGGTTTTGCCAAATATTGACATGAATTCACCATGAGTGTACATGCGTTCCCAAACATGAATCCCCTCCCACCTCCCACCCCATAACATCTCTCTGGGTCCTCTCCATGCACCAGCCCCAAGCATCCTGCATCCTGCATTGGACATAGACTGGCGATTTGTTTCTTACATGATAGTATACATGTTTCAATGCCATTCTCCCATCTCATCCCACCCTCTCCCTCTCCCTCTCCCCCAGAGTCCAAAAGTTCACTCTATAGATCTGAGTCTCTTTTGTTGTCTTGCATACAGGGTCATCATCCCCATCTTTCTAAATTCCATATATATGCGTTAGTATACTGTATTCTGTTTTTCTTTCTGGCTTACTTCACTCTGTATAATCGGCTCCAGTTCCATCCATCTCCTTAGAACTGATTCAAATGTATTCTTTTTAATGGCTGAGTAATACTCCATTGTGTATATGTAAGTCCCTTGGACTGCAAGGAGATCCAACCAGTCATCCTAAAGGAAATCAGTCCTGAATATTCATTGGAAGGACTGATGTTGAAGCTGAAACTCCAATATTTTGGCCACCTGATGTGAAGAGCTGACTCATTTGAAAAAACCCTGATGCTGGGAAAGATTGAAGGCAAAAGGAGAAGGGGATGACAGTGGATGAATTGGTTGGATGGCATCACAGACTCAGTGGACATGAGTTTGAGTAAATTCCAGGAGTAGGTGATGGACAGGGAGGCCTAGCGTGCTGCAGTCCACAGGGTTGGAAAGAGTTGGACACGACAAAGTGACTGAACTGAACTGAACTGAGTCACTAAATCATATTGGACTCTTTTGTGACCCCATGAACTGTAGTCCCCCAGGGTCCTCTGTCCATGGGATTTCTCAGGCAAGAATACTCGAGTTGGTTGCCATTTCCTTTTCCAAGAGATCTTCCTGACCCAGGGATTGACCCATGGCTCCTGCATTGGCAGACGGCTTCTTTACTGTGGAGCCACCAGGGAAGCACTAAAGGGGCATAAACATGGGTTATTGTGATTCACTGGGGCGATTGATGTGATAATCTACAACAGTCTGCCCTAGGTTTTGATGGTTCACATCTTTCTCACATGATTTCCCCCCTTCCCCTTCCAAAACTGTCTGTATCTCATCCAGTCATAATCTGCATCAGATCAAGATGTCAGTGAGGCTCCCTGGTTACAGATCTTAGATTCAGACACTTGTGAACTAAAAAGGCAAGTTATCCGCCCATTTCCTCAGGTACCAATGTACACTGGAGAGAGAGAAAAACCACACTACAGTAAACACTGATGTTCAAAAAAAGAGAGGGGAAAATGTGCAATAGTTACTGGTCCATGACAATTTGGAAACCCATCCAGGTACATGTTGGCAAGTTTCTATACTCCAGGAATAGGCAGAGTTCCTTGATTAGGGCCCAGTTCTACTCTCTTGAAATACATGCCTAATCTTCTCTTTTCTGGGCTCTGGGCAACACTCTCTCAGCTCTGCCCTCTTAGTTGTTCCCCTCTCAGTAAGAAATGAGCCATGCTTGTAAGAGAGAAGCTTTCTCATCCTGTTTCCTATTCACTGAAAGATAGAGGCCCAGAAGCCTCTTCTATTTCCGTCTCTTTCACTACAAGCTGTGATGTTTTTTCAACACAACTCTTTTAACACTATGTGGATATTCTATAAAGTTGTTCAGGTTCATTCTATAACCCTAAAAGCACATGAATAATTCTTTTGGAGGCAGTGAACTGTAGTGCTAGCTTCTTCCTTACTTTTTCAAAATCCTTCTTTCTCAATGAAACAAGAAAGTTTTAGTCACTCAATCGTGTCCAAGTCTTGCAACCGCATGGACTGTAGCCCACCAGGCTCCTCTGTCCATGGAATTCTCCAGGCAAGAATACTGGACTGGGCAACCATTCCCTTCTCCAGGGGATCTTCCCAACCCAATAGGGAATAGTAAATTAAAGCTCTTATGTACATAAAAGGGTATATTTCACATTACGCAAATAGACATGCCATATCAAATATTGTGCATAAATTGATTTTTTATAAAGACAGTGGAATTTATTCCATTGTAGAATTTGCCATTTGGTCTATCATGAATCCTTTGGTAAAGTTTGGAGACTCAGTAGGTAAAAAGAGGGATAGTTATGGAGTCAGACCTGCATTTGAATCCACTTTGCCATGTGACCTTGAACAAGTTACTCATGCTCATTTGGTGTCAGTATCCTCATCAGTAAAATAACAATACAGATATTCTGTGCTTACTATTTGTTGGGTTGCTAAGGAGAGTGGAACTAAATTATGCAAAGCAACTGACATATAATAAATTATAGTTAGATTACAGATATAGAAATAAACTTATGGTTACCAGGGGGTAAAAGGGGGAAGGGTTAAATTGGAAGATTGGGATTGACACATACAAAATACTATATATAAAATAGGTAACTAATAAGGACCTACTATACAGCACAAGGAAATCTACTCAATACTCTGTAGTGGCCTATATGGGAAAAGAATCTAAAAAAGAGTGGATACATGTATACACATAACTGATTCACGTTGCTGTACACCTGAAACTCACACAACACTGTAAATCAACTATACCCCACTAAAAAGTTTTTAAGTAAATAAATATATTTATACCTAGAGCTACAATTTTGGAGCTGAATAAAACTTTAGTCCCCTTCCAAAGCTAACTCCATATCAAAACTTTTTGATGGTTGCTGTTATATATATATTGTTTATAACAGTGATATACTACTGATCTTGTTGTGCTTAGTCGCTCAGTCATGTCTGACTCTCTGCGACCCCATGGACTGTAACCCACCAGGCTCCTCCGTCAATGGGGATTCTCCAGGCAAGAATACTGGAGTGGGTTGCCATGCCCTCCTCCAGAGGATCTTCCCAACCCAGGGATCAAACCCAGATCTCCCACATTGTAGGCAGATTCTTTACCAGCTGAGCTACTAGGGAAGACCTATACTACTGATCTAGTATATTATAAAACACACCCCAGAAGTAGAAATTATAAAAGATATTTTAAAAATTACACATAAGTAGAAAGTCTAATATTTTCTTCCTGTATCCAGTAGACTGTGTTTTTCTCAGGGAGTGCTAAAATTTGTGGCAATATCAATATTCATACAGAGAATGAAAGTGCAACAGCTCTCCAACAATCACAGATGTCTCTCAATTAATATAAATGTCTACCAGAAAACATTGTGCAAGGTACTTTTTGCAGCAGAATGGTTTCCCTGGTAGCCAATCAAAACTTCGTTTTATCTATATGAAAACCTAGAAGTCTAACATTTAGAAAAGAAACACATACTTTGAAATGAATTTCAAGAGTTTTTTTTGATTGTGCATCTTCTATTGTAAATAATGACCAGCTACATTTGTCTTCTTTTTGTGTTTTAAGCTATTAGTTTGTTCCTTGAGTTAGACTATTATATCTCCTCCCATTTCACTAATTCTTTTAACTACATTTATTTTACCTTTGATAACTGCTTTTAGCCCTGTAATTTTCATGTTAGTTTTTGACCAACTGACAGCTTGATTTTCTGGTCCAATGTATAATACATACTTTATTCCATTTAATATCCATAATTTTCTTTTCTTGCTCTAATACACATGACACTTTGTACTTCTTATTCTGTGTCTGTACATTCTGTACATATGAACTTTAATTTTACTGTCTGTACTTAGAATATAATAATGGGAATCTATCAAATCGCAGTGCTTTCTCTAGTTATTGTTAATGGCATTTTTAAGCTAGTAGACATTGACTGTGACTGTAGTATCAGTCACTGTCTGACTTCTAATACACAAATATAATTAGACTAATTTGTTTTGAAGAAAGTGCTTAATTGAGAAAGAAGGAAAATAGGCAAAGCATTAATGAATTTTAATAGTGTATTAAATCTTTAATAATTCTTTATCATAGTCTTTTTAAAATACAAATTTACAAGTACTATTATCTTGAAGGCATCTAAGTCCTTTAAAGAAGTAAGCTTCATATAATAATAATTGTTATCATTTTTATATATTTTATATATTAGTGTATTAGTCACTCAGTCATATTCATATCCATCTCTTTGTGATCCCATGGACTGTAGCCTGCCAGACTCCTCTGTACATAGAATTCTCCAGGCAAGAGTACTGGAGTGGGTTGCCATTTTCTATAGCTAACATTTAAACATACTGAACACATATTAAGTACTGTGCCAAATACTTTACCTAGATTAACTCATTTGATTAGCATAACACATTAATGAAATAGACCAAAATTAGGACTTGAATGCAGACCTGTTTGACTCAAAGTCTGCATGGTGGGTCATGATACTGTATGTTGCCCTGATAATGAGTATTCGTGACCCCAAAATGATCACTTGGCAAACTTGGGATAAAGAAAGTTTTATTTGTAGTAAACATTTTAATTCTGGGATAATTTATTTTATATTCTGAATCTAAAGTGTGATCTTAATGTGTATAATTATTTGAAATATACATAATCTTTTAAAGTTTTCATGTGCTTTATATTAATGCATTTGGCAGCATGTACTTATTGGATTTTTAGTTAGAATTTGCCAACTGTTTCTCTAATTTGACAGAGGATTAAATATCAAATAACCTGATCAGTCTGTATAAGATCTGGCTTAGAAAGTAAACAGAACTATGAGGCTAAGTGCTAAAGTTCATCAGTGACAGAAAGGATAAAACGTATCAAATTAATTTTTTTTAAAGTCAGAGATAACATTAAAACATTGACAACCTGCTTTAAAGCACAAACTCATATACTGGAAATGTAAAATTTTGACTTCCCTATATTTGTCTTGAGTCAAGTTTTTCAGTCTGTAAAAGGTGAATGCATCACATACATGCATGTTTTACTTCAGAAAATATGTGGGGTGACATTTTTGCTGTCCATCAAATAATTTTCCAGTAATTGAAACTGAGTAATACTAATAAAGTAGTTGACATATCATGATTATCAATTGTTATCATCAGGTTTTCAAATTCTTATCTTTCTAAATACGTAAGTTAATAAAATTCAAGTACTATGCAAAAATGAAATATACCAATGTGTGGATCACAATAAACTGTGGAAAATTCTAAAAGAGATGGGAATACCAGACCACCTGACCTGCCTCTTGAGAAACCTGTATGCAGGTCAGGAAACAACAGTTAGAACTGGACATGGAACAACAGACTGGTTCCAAACAGGAAAAGGAGTACGTCAAGGCTGTATATTGTCACCCTGCTTATTTAACTTATATGCAGAGTACATCATGAGAAACGCTGGACAGGAAGAAACACAAGCTGGAATCAAGATTGCCGGGAGAAATATCAATAACCTCAGATATGCAGATGACACCACCCTTATGGCAGAAAGTGAAGAGGA
>SJYQ01009207.1:251874-266298 GCA_006410935.1 Redunca redunca
AGAAATAGATGTTTTTCTGGAACTCTCTTGCTTTTTCCATGATCCAGCAGATGTTGGCAATTTGATCTCTGGTTCCTCTGCCTTTTCTAAAACCAGCTTGAACATCAAGAAGTTCTTGGTTCACATATTACTGAAGCCTGGCTTGGAGAATTTTGAGCATTACTTTACTAGCGTGTGAGATGAGTGCAATTGTGCAGTAGTTTGAGCATTCTTTGGCATTGCCCTTCTTTGGGATTGGAATGAAAACTGACCTTTTCCAGTCCTGTGGCCACTGCTGAGTTTTCCAAATTTGCTGGCGTATTGAGTGCAGCACTTTCACAGCATCATCTTTCAGGATTTGAAAAAGCTCAATTGGAATTCCATCACCTCCACTAGCTTTGTTCGTAGTGATGTTTTCTAAGGCCCACTTGACTTCACATTCCAGGATGTCTGGCTCTAGATTAGTGATCACACCATCGTGATTATCCAGGTCATGAAGATCTTTTTTGTACAGTTCTTCTGTGCATTCTTGCCACCTCTTCTTAATATCTTCTGCTTCTGTTAGGTCCATACCATGCTGTCCTTTATCGAATGTTGTCAAAATTCTATTAAAGAACTAGCATGGAATTTGGAGCTATTTTACACTCAGTATCAAATATATCCCAGGCAGCCGTTGGGTCCTAGGACATGCTAAAATTGCTCTTCCCCGTCTTTAAGTGAAGTTAGTTCAGACAATGTATGGCATAAAAGTGTTTTCTACTAGTAAAAGGGTTTCTGGGTATTCTGCTTAAGAGATAAAAGAAATACATTGCAAAAAATCTAACGTTTACTAAGTTTCTAGGCTGAAGTCGTAGTTTACCAATGAACAGAGCAAAGTAAATAATCAGAATACCTAGGTCCTGGTAGTTTAGAATTTGAAACAGAAAAATAGAAATATTAATTTTTAAAACACAGCCATATAATAATAGTGATAATAATAATATTTGTCCTAATGTCTTATTATTCCTGTGTAAAAGGATCTTCACATGCATTAACTTATTTGACTCTCATGATTATCCAGTGAAGTAGGCCCTGGCAGCTCAGATGGTAAAGAACCTGCCTGCGATGAAGGATACCCCGCTGGGGAAGACCCCCTGGAGGAGGAAATGGCTACCCACTCCAGTATTCTTGCCCCCAAAATCCCATGGACAGAGGGGCCTGGTGGGCTACAGCCCATGGGGTCGCAAAGAGTTGGACACGACTGAGAGACTAACACTTTCACTTTCACAGGGCAATGTTATTACCCCCGTTTTACATTTACATTTAATAGTTTAACTGAACTGAGTAACAGAGAGGTTAGTTAACTTACCCACAGTTAGACACATTTAATTAGTGGTGAACAGAAAATACTATGAAGGGAATGAAAATAATAGTTTTAAAATCTGTAGTACATTTATTTGGAGATGTGAGCAATTTGGATTAACAAATTATCTGTTTATATGTTAACAAGTAAGCAAAGTTTCTTGTGTATAAAATGTAAAGTTGTGTGTTTTTAAAGAATAAAACCAATTAATTATCTTCCAAACAAAAGAGAACAAGCCCTTAAGTCAAATCACTAGCCTTAGCAGGTTACCTTACTCTTTTAAACACGAAGCTATTCAGTGTGCATCCTGTATCCCAGGACTGTTTTTGCTTATGAAGAAGGGACGCTATCACAAGGTCGGAGGAGAGGGAGATCACTGTGAGTGAGAGAGAAGTGGAATTTGAGTTGGGTCTGGGGACAGGAGTGGTATTTGGGATAACAGGAAAGAGGGAGCAATGAAGACTATATAAGCAAGGGCTTCGTGAGGGAGGAAAGAACCTGTTCTATTTGGGGAACAGGGAATAGAAGAGTTTGGCTGTTGCAGATGTTCATGCAGGTGTGGGAGTAGTAAGAAATAAGATTACTGTGACATTTTTAGGCCATACTCTGAACAGTCTTAGATCCTGTGCAATGGAGTTTGATTCTATCCGGTTGTCACTGAGGACTGAGGGCTTGTGAGCTGGTCAGTGATGTGTTCAAATGGATCCTTAAGAAAAGCTCATCTGGCATGAATTTCAGGAGACGGGGGAGTGAAGAGGCAGCAGAGGCAAGTAAGAGATTATCAGAACACTGCCACTCTGACCAAGAGCTATATTCAGTCTCTAATGGGGCTTGGAAGTTCAAAAACATACTTCCAAAGCACATACTTCAAACTTGGAGTTTAAAAACATACTTCCACTGGGTTTTCTGTTTAAAAACTAAAAATACACATGAATCGTCTTTCCACAGAAAATCCTGCCAACGATACCTCTGAAACATGTCCAGAAACCAGCCACTATCACCACTTCCATCTACCATCTTCTGACTTGACTGCCACCATCAGCTCTCACCCAGTTTACTTCAGCAGTCTCCTTTGCTCCCACTCTCTCCCCAGTGTAGAGTATCTTCCACACAGTATCCAGGGTGGTCCTTTGGAAATTTAAGTCAGTCAGGATCGCTTTTCCACTCAGAACACTCCCTGGGTCTCTGCTTCACACAGAATGTGATGGGCAATCCTGAGGGTGATCTCAGAGCTGCCGCTCTGTCTTCTCATTTACCCGCCACCCTATTCTGCTTCAGTGGGCTGTCTTACTGCACCCCTGCTTCCTCCTGCTTCAAGTCCTCTGTCTTTGCTATTCCTTCTTACAGGACTCTCTTTCCAAGGTGTTTGTATGACTAACTCTCTACTTCCCCACAAAGGGGTCTACTCAAAAGCTATCTGAGAATTTGTCCCTTACCATCCATGTCAAAAACACCAACTTCAATCAATTCCATCCCTTTTACTCTTGCTTTTTTAAACCTCCTTTAATCAGTTGACTCTTCTTCCCAACCAGAACCTCAGCTTCATGAGGACAGAGAATACTTTTGTTCATGGCTATTCCCCAGATCTTAGAACAGGGTCTGAGATAGAGAATAAATACTTCCTGTTGAATTATATAATCTTTTAAGATTTAGAAGAAGGCTCTCTGTCTGCCAGGGCTCCCTGATACTTGCTCCAGCTGGCTGTGGTTCTGCCCACTCCTACTGGGTGAGAAAGGAATGAAAATCAGGAAACAGCCTCTGTAGAAGGAGGAGATAGCAACAGCAGACAATCAGAGACATTTGCTAAGCTTCACTGCCTCCTCAACTTAGCTGTTGGCTATTTTTTAGTTGAAAACTAAATTTCTTTTAATAGCAATAACGTGATAATCCCATTGCATCACAGATGCTGTAGGCCCATCAAAATCCATTTTCTCTTCCTCATGACACCCAAATATCCCAGCTCCCTGTGCAGTTAGGTGGGGCCATGTGACAGCTTCAGCCAATGGAAAGTGGCTGAAAACACAGTCTGCCACTTCTAGGTCTGGTCTATAAAAGAAAATTGAACAAAGCAAGTCAAATGTAACAAAGCAAAAACAAACAACAACAACAAAAACTTTCTGCATAAGATCTGTGCTCTTTCCCTTTCTGTCTGCTGGATATCAGTCAAATCAGGGAAATCTCGGAATCCTCATGTTGAAGCTAGCATAGCCTCTGTCTGCCCAGATCCCTGAATGATAGCATAAAGCAGAGGTGATACTGACTTGAAGACCTGGCTATTGATTCTGAGCCATTGTATACTGTGGGCCCATTGGTTAACATATAATATTTGTCCATTCATTGTCTATTGGTAAGTTGTATCTGACTCTTTGCAACCCCATGGACTCCTCTGTCCATGGGATTTCCCAGGCAAGATAATGGAGTAGGGTGCCATTTCCTTCTCCAGGGGATCTCCCCAACCCAGGGAGGACACCCACACTTTAAAATAATTCATTGCTTACTTAAAATTCAGATTTAACTGGGCATCCTGAATTTTTATTTGCCAAATATGGCAAACTTATGATAAGAATAAAGTCAAGTCTCCATACAGAGACTTGTACATGAATGTTTATAGCAGCATTATTCATAATAGTGAAAAGGTAAAAACAGCCCAAATGTCCATCAGCGGACAAATGGGTAAACAAAACGTAGTGTGTACGTATAAAGAATCATATTTGGCCATGTAAAGGGATGAAGTGATGATAGCTACAACAAGGGTTGAATGTGAAAACATTATACTAAGTGAAAGAAGTCAGTCACAAAAATTCACATACTATATGATTTCATTCACAGCAAAGTCCAGAAGAGGGGACTGTGTAGAGACACAGAACACAGATTAGTGATTTCAGGAGGCTGGGAGTAGAGGGGATAGGAGTACAGGGAGGGTAACTGTTGGAGGATTCATGGTTCCGTGGACTCTCTTCCCTGGTGGCTCAGATGGTAAAGCGTCTGCCCACAATGCAGGAGATCTGGGTTCAATCCCTGGGTCGGGAAGATCCTCTGGAGAAGGAAATGGCAACCCACTCCAGTACTCTTACCCGGAAAATCCCATAGAGGAGCCTAGTAGGTTGTAGTCCACCAGGTTGCAAAGAGTCGGAAACGACTGAGAGCTTTCACTTTCACTTTGAGGCTGGGAATAGAGGGGATAGGCATAGAGGGGATAAGAGTAGAGGTGGGGTAACAGTTGGAGGATTCATGGTTCCTTCTTGAAGTGATAAAAAATATTCTTAAAGTTGACTATGGTAATGATTGCACATTATCTGTTACTGTTCTAAAGACTGTTGAATCATGTTAACTGTATAACTATAGGGACTTCCCTGGAAGCCCAGTGGTTAAAGGCTCTGGGCTTCCAGTGCAGAGGACTCAGGTTTGATCTCTGATCAGGGAACTAAGATCTCACATGCTGCATGGCATGGCCAAAAAGTAAAAATACATGTTTTAATAAATAAACAAATGTACAATTATACATTTATATTATAGTATATAAATTATATCTCAGTAAATCTAGTTTTAAAGAGTCTCTTGTTTCATTTTAAAACATAAAAATGAGCAAAAATGTTTTTCTTTATAGGTATCAGTGAACAAAGTCAAACAATATTTATCAAATGTATTGGAACAAAGAAAACCAATTAATGTAATCAGTAAAAAAGAAAATCTCTTAGAAAATAAGAAAAATCATCATAAACTAAGACGAAAAGGAATTCGAAATAAAGATCTCTGGAAAAGAAATAAAGATCATTGTAAGTAGAATTCCCTCTCACATACAAATTTAAAATGACTTCATGTAATTTAAAATCAAATTTTATAGCTACTTTCTAAGAAATCTTGGGATATAGTCATAAAGATTTATACCCATGAAAGCCTTAAATTTTGTTAGCTTCTAACCCCTGACTTGATTTAGAATTTGTACCAATGATAACAAGCAAGGTAGGACTCATGGATTTAAAAAATCCATAATTAGGTGAATAAAACATTTATCAAATATTTTTCTAATGGAAACACTCATACTCTAAAGAAAACTGAAGTTAATACAGTACCCTTTCTTTCTGTTCTAGCAATCTAAAACTCTCTCTAGTAAAGCCATACCTGATTAGTTGATAGATTTCTCTAGTGCAAGAAGAGTGTAGAAAAATATAAATAATGTCTCCATAGGGTCTGTGTGCAGGAGCTAACTGGTGCTCAGTTGCAAAACTTAAGACATTTTCAACATTCAAGTGTGGTACATGAAAGATTTCTCTCTTCTAACAAATATGTATGAATATCTATCATTTAACATCTTATGTAAGAGAAAGAATCTTCTTTGGCAGAGAAAAATTAAGAATACCAGTTTTTAATGGCATTATAAAAATGATATGTACATATCTTAAAGTTATTTTAAATCTACATCATAAACACTGAAACATAAATTGGACCATTTTTTGACATAGAAACATGGCCTTTTATTTAGATTGGTATTTCCAGTGTAAACTACACTCAAACTGTATTATCTATGATTTCCCATCTCAGATTTTTAATGAAACAAAGTGCTAAAAACATTTATGGAACAACTATGAGCAAAATCGTTCCAAATATTTACTGACTTCCCCCCCAGTCATATATAAATGGTTTATCTACAATTAAATTTGATAACTTTTAGTGGCTCTCCTTATCACATTTTTTCATAATATTTTGATCACTGTACATAGAAACATTTTCTTTTTGCACTTATTTTAGTAAGTTTGCATATTGTTTGGTTAAATTCTGTAATTGTAATAACAACAGGTACAAATGATACAAATAGACTTGGCAACAAACACTCTTGATCTTTGGTAAATATGCAAAGGGTGGAAACAGAAGTAACACCTATACAAAAAAGCATCCCACTAGCCGCAAAGCATTCAATATGCTGCGGATGTCAGTCTGTAAGTTGGATAGAAGATATGAAAATCATTGATTAACTTGGCAAATAAGGTAGGTAGAGATTGATAAAGAGAGCTTCTGCTTTTTAAAAGAGTAACTAAGGCCACCCTTCAAATGAGATCCTTTTCCCTTATATGGAACTGGTTGTATTATGCCTAATAATGATAAATAATAAGCTAACTCTAATTGAGCATCTCCCATATTGTTTTAATATTTAGTCAACTTAAGATAGGTTTATATGATTTCCACTTTATAAGGTGTGAAACTTGCAACACAGAGATAAAGTAATTTTCTTAACAGTATAAAACCATTATTTAATAGGGAAACTAGGATTTGAACTTAGTTTGGTGCCCAAATCCTCTAGCTCTTAGGGGACCATATCCATCTCACAAAGTAAGTGGACAGTATTTTGCAAGTAAGCGTGGGACAAGTGCTTTTAATCCCATGCTTCTCAAAATGGCTGAGGGCAAATATTGAAATAAATGGCAAAGATTCTCAATTTCCTGAGCACAAAATTTACTTGATTATTTTAAGGGGAATAAATAATTATAAATATAATAATTGAAAACATTTTCATTTTAGAACTAATGGTATAATGTATACAGTATATTTCAAAATTCACATTTTGAATTACCAAACCTAAGACTTTAAAAAAATGTTTTCCTCTCCTCCACATCTCTAGGGGGTGTACATGCATTCATTGCTGCCTATATAAATGTTTCAAGAACACTTGAGAAGCCCTGTCTTGCAATAGTCATAATATCCATTCATAAACATTTACATAAATTAGAAAGTGTTTCCTTCTTGCATAAGGATTAGAAGTATTGGAAAGTGATCACTACTAATAAGAGAAATAATTATAAATTGAGAACCAAGGGATTCCAGAAGAGAGAGGGGGGTTAGTTTTAGAGCTGGAAAGACTCTTACTGACTCTATTCTCTGCTTGATCTTTATGAGTCTTGCCTTGACAAAGATTTTAAATTTTTAAAATCTTAATATTTTAAGAGTATTTTCCCATATTTATTCCAAAAGATGGTTCACTGCTCAATTGAAGAGTTGGCTCTATATAAGACATAAAAATGTTGACATGCATGTGACTTGAAGTATCAGGTAGGATTTTTACAGGATATAAATGACACATTTAAATTGAGTCATATAAGTTCAGTTCAGTCGCTCAGTCATGTCCAATTCTTTGTGACCCCATGGACTGCAGCATGCCACACCTCCCTGTCCATCACCAACTCCCAGAGTTTACTCAAACTCATGTCTATTGAGTCGGTGATGCCATCCAACCATCTCATCCTCTGTCATCCCCGTCTCCTGCTTTCAGTCTTTCTCAGTATTAGGGTTTTTCCAATGAGTTGGTTCTTCACATCAGGTGGCCAGAGTCTTGGAGCTTCAGTTTCAACATCAGTCCTTCCAATGAATATTCAGTACTGATTTCTTTTAGGATGGGCTGGTTTGATCTCCTTGCAGTCCAAGGGACTCTCAAGAGTCTTCTCCAACACCACAGTTCAAAAGCATCAATTCTTCAGCACTCAGCTTTCTTTATGGTCTAATTTTCACATCCATACACGGCTACTGGGAAAACCATAGCTTTGACTCTACAGACCTTTGTTGGCAAAGTAATGTCTCTGCTTTTTAATAGGCTGTCTTGGTTTGTCATGGCTTTTCTTCCAAGGAGAAAGCATCTTTTAATTTCATGGCCGTAGTCACCATCTGAAGTGATTTCGGAGTCCAAGAAAATAAGTAAGGTTTAATCAAGGGCCTATTTCTGAAAGGGCACACAGAGTGTAGAGAATCCACAAAGTAACCCCCTGCCCCAGTATAGTAACAGCAATCTCATTACCACCCCTAGATCTGAAGGGTCTTAGGGCAGCAGTGGCTACAGCGATGCCGAGAAAGAAAGCAAGACGTGTATGGAGAGGGCTCTCTAACAGAAGTATGACCTTAGGTCAAGGACAAAGCCAGCCCATAACAACCAAGACCTGGGAAACCAGGGAATACTTAACTCTCTTCCTATCCTTCAGACTTCCAGGTGGTGCCTCTCAGACAAATCTAAGCAGAAACTAGAGGACAAAGGAGTCCTTTGAAGAACCCATGTGGGCATAGAGCAGGATGGAATGGCTCTAGAAAGACAATCAGAAGACAACCAGACTTTTTAAACAAGGGAAATTAAATGGCATTAACTGAAAGGAGGAGGACTTTTAGTGGCATGCATTAGAGGCATAGTTATTAAAAGTAATATTATAGAATCTTAGAATTAGGAAACGTTAGTGGTCATCTCGGCCAGTATCTTTCATCAGATATTCCAGGCAGATAATAGCAGCTCCTACTTAAATACATGCGACTAAGCTCACTGCGTCATCTAGGGCAGCCTGTGACATTATTGAAGATATCTCTTTCTTATAAAGTTCTTAACTTACATTAAACCCAAATCCCTTCCCCATGGTGATCTTAGGCAGCTGGAGCTGGACAGAATAATCCTGCTATGGATGTGGACTCCAGTCACGGAGCTATTGCCCCCATCCTCACTGAATCCTGTGGCGTGTGCTCACCGTTTCTAAGATTCTGTGAGCTGTTTCTGGCACCCACTTCCAGTGATGATCCGTGACAAAGTTAGAGCAAGCTGAAATCTTTACTCACCTAAAAGTACTACACCAGTGTATCAATCAGGGTTCAACCAGAAAAAAAAGAACCAGTAGGTGATATATATTTGAAGATTTATTGTAAGGTACTGGCTTACCTGATTATTATAGGAGCTGGCAGGGCAAGTCTAAAATCCATGGGGCAGTTTATCAACAGGGCAGAAAGGAATTCTTGGGCAGGACCAGAAGCTGCTGTTCACAGCTGGAATTTTTTCTTCTACAGAGAAACCTCAATTCCATTCCTAAGGCCTTTCAACTGTTTGAATCAGATCGACCCAGATCATCTAGGATAACTTCTCTTACTTAAATGTGGGTGTTAAATACTGTCACAGCAACAACTAGATTCATGTTGAATTTAACAACTGGGGACTGTATCCTCACCAAGAAGAAACACAAAACCGCCCATCACAACCAAGTCTCTCCTCATCCTTTTGTGTTCACCTAAATTTTTGAATCTAAGTGAAAGATTTTACATTTATGTCTGTTAGTTTCATTGTGTTCATTTGGGATTATTTCCACCTATTTATTATATCAATCAAACTCTCCTAGTTTTCTGTCATTCAAGTTTTTGATGAGCATGCCTATCAATCTTTTATCCAAATCCTTGTAGAAGGTAACAAGGCAGGACCAAGTTTAGAGCCTAGAGCCCACAATAATTACCATAAATTTCCAGTATTATATTTACCCACTGATGACAGATGAAAATGTACATGTGATGAGGTTGAAAACATAAAATTTTAGTTATGAGAATGCCTTATACAGAGTGCACTGCCCTTGTTTGGGAAGATGCCTTAATAAGCATTGGTAGACAGAAAATAGTTCCCCCAATCTCCAACCCCACACAGAAGCCTGGTATCAGGAAACTGTAGAATTAGCAGTTAATAAAGTAGAGAAAGCCATGGAGAAGTAAATCCTCCTTAGACAGAAGGTGTACAAGCTGTAAAATGACCCAGGAGCATGGGTTACACACGGTTACTGTGCTCAGTCACTCAGTCATGTCTGACTCTTTGCAACCCATGGACTGTAGCCCACCAGGCTCCTCTGTCCTTGGGATTTCCCCACCAAGAATCCTGGAATGGGCTGCCATTTCCTCCTCTAAAGAATCTTCCCAAACCAAGGATTGAACGAGTGTCTCCTGTAGTGGCAGGCAGATTTTTACCACTGTACCACTTGAGAGGGCATACGTGGTTATCAGTTCAGTTCAGTGGCTCAGTCACGTCCAACTCTTTGCGACCCCATGAATCATATCACACCAGGCCTCCCTGTCCATCACCATCTCCCGGAGTTCACTCAGACTCACGTCCATCGAGTCCGTGATGCCATCCAGCCATCTCATCCTCTGTCATCCCCTTCTCCTCCTGCCCCCAATCCCTCCCAGCATCTGAGTCTTTTCCAATGAGTCAGCTCTTCGCATGAGGTGGCCAAAGTACTGGAGTTTCAGCTTTAGCATCACTCCTTCCAAAGAAATCCCAGGGCTGATCTCCTTCAGAATGGACTGATTGGATCTCCTGGCTGTCCAAGGGACTCTCAAGAGTCTTCTCCAACACCACAGTTCAAAAGCATCAGTTCTTCAGTGCTCAGCCTTCTTCACAGTCCAACTCTCACATCCATACATGACCACAGGAAAAACCATAGCCTTGACTAGACGGACCTTAGTCGGCAAAGTAATGTCTCTGCTTTTGAATATGCTATCTAGGTTAGTCAAAACTTTTCTTCCAAGGAGTAAGTGTCTTTTAATGTCATGGCTGCAGTCACCATCTGCTGTGATTTTGGAGCCCAAAAAATAAAGTCTAACACTGTTTCCACTGTTTCCCCATCTATTTCCCATGAAGTGATAGGACCAGATGCCATGGTTATAGAACTGGCTAAAAACATTGTTAAATTTCATTCTCATGCAGTTTCCTTTTCACCCTTTTGTGCATAAGATAGCATAAAACATAGGCTATAGGTGTCTTATATAAATGCTACTCCTCAGACTTCAGAAAAGAAAAATGAGATTTAACCTAACATTCTCCAAACAACTTCCTAATTCTTAGTGATCACATCTCCTTAACTCAAGGTCATAAACTGTGTATAAAAATTTGTTCAAAAAATTAGAACTTAAGGAGGTTGACATCAAGCTGTTTCTTGAATATGAATGTATTTTTCCACGTCTTGAAAGTAGAGGAACTATTTACCAATTTTCAGTCCTCTACCAGTTTTTCCTTTTCCAAGAGGTTGAAACTATAACCAATAGCATTTGTATTCCCTTTACTTCAAGGCAAGATCTATGCCTAAGATTGTGTCTGTCATACTTAATATGAATAAGTATTTGCTGAATCAAATTGAGTTGAATTCTTCCTGTACAGAGCTAGGATGTAAACTCAGATCTTCTGAATTCAGGTTCAGCAAGCTCTATAATATAGGTGCTACATAAAAATAATAAAACCTTAGGAATTCCCTGGTGGTCTAGTGGTTAGGACTTGGTGCTTCCACTGCAGTGAGTCTAGGTTGGATCTCTGGTCATGGAACTAAGATCCCACAAGCTGCGTGACATGACCAAAAAATAAATGAATAATAACAATAAAGCCTTACATTTTTAGAGTACATTTGAATAGTGTTTTAGGGCTGAACACAATACTTTAACATCCCATTACAATTTTTTAATGGCATGTTCATTTTCTCTCAGGGTATCTTATCACTATAATTTCAACAATTAATACTTCCTTCTGAGTCAGAATTGAGTCTAATAGAGTAATTATCTTTGTTAAATTGTTAGCAAGACAGATCAATAATTAATCATGCAGTGGGAACAGTGGAGCCTATTCCTGCAGGAAACTGGAACACTAGCTTCTTTGTCCTTCCTGACCAGATCCTTCCTGGCAGTCTTGGAATTAAATCCTCATTAATTTTGGTGATCAGACCATATCACTCCTGCGTGCTTGGTTGGCAAGGGGTGGTGTCTTGGAATCTTACTTTAAGCCAGTCTCCACATTGTTTTTTCTCACTTCTGGAGTCTATGGCCAGCTAGGCTAAGTTTATCATTTGATAAACTTTATTGACTTTGGAATGTATGTGAAGGACACTGCGAAGTGCCATGCAGATTCTCTCTTCAATGGGGAACTTGTTGCCCAGTTGCTGAGAGTACAGTTCACAGACAGCCTTCAGCAGCAGTTCCTTCAGGGACTATCTTAGGTGCAGACAACTGCATAAGCCAAGGTTATGCCTCCTTCCAGGGAAAGCCCACTTCTAATGACTAATCAATTTAGGTGCATAAAGCCTTGACCATGTCAGCCTAATTGAGACAAGTTAGAAGAGACATGTTAACTCCAGAGCATCCGTGTGGTCAAGAAAGGGTTTTACTGGGATTTTTACCACGTGTAAACTTGTCCTGTTCACCATGTGACAGGTCAGTAAATCAAGAGATGTGTTGCTGGGGTGAGGAATAGTGATTTTATTCAGAAAATCAGCAGACAGAAAAGATGGTGGTTTAGTGTTCCAAAGAACCATCTTACCTGAGTTGGAACTCAGGCTTCTTTTGTATTAAAACAGGAAAAGTATGACTTGTTGAAAACTTTTTGGTGGAGGAATCCTTTATTCTTGCAGCTGTCCAAGCAGATCTTGTGACAATGTTCCTATAAACCTATTATCCTCCAGCAAGACAATTGTTATTTTCCATTCTGCAACTTTTTAATTCTATATGAATGGAAACGTGGTATGCCTCTAAAGACCAGAAACTTGAGAACAGGCATTCACATATGTTTCAGGCTACAGGCAACATTCTTTTACAAAAGGTGCAGAACCAGCTTGAAAACGCACAGGCAACAGAGCACAAGGGTTAGGGTTAAAGGAATAGATGCGCTGTGGAGTCAGGCTGATTCTTTGTTACAGGCCTGCATCAAGCTTCTCTGCCCAATACAACTTCTCCCCCAGATACCCAAGGTTACCTCTTAATAACTAACCCCCCAAAAGTCTGGTTATCAGGGAACCCAACCTGTGTACCCTTTAATAGCTTTCCTATTACTTATTAAAAGTTTTCTTTGAATCAACACATTTTGCAGATAAATTGATTTTTTTTTTAAATCACTGAAGCTCTCCTATTCTGCAAAATGGTGATCTAATTCAATATAAAAATCCTACTACTACAAATAGCTAAAATTTACACCTGCTGCTGCTAAGTCGCTTCAGTCGTGTTCGACTCTGTGTGACCCCGTAGACGGCAGCCCACCAGGCGCCCCCGTCCCTGGGATTCTCCAGGCAAGAACACTGGAGTGGGTTGCCATTTCCTTCTCCAATGCATGAAAGTGAAAAGTGAAAGTGAAGTCGCTCAGTCGTGTCCCACTCTTCGTGGCCCCATGGACTGCAGCCCACCAGGCTCCTCCATCCATGGGATTTTCCAGGCAAGAGTACTGGAGTGGGGTGCCATTGACTTCTCCGAAAGTATACCAAAACTCTTTTTAAATGCAGAGCTGGTCTCACAAGAAACTGAAATCCCCAGGTGCTAGAAATAATGAAAAATAAGCCTGTAAATTTATGTTTTGGCAAGATGTGATCAGAGCTGGTAATGGAAGAGCCTTGAATTTTAATCCTAGGCTGGGTAAATAAAATAGACATAAAGATTTTTGACAAGAGAATTGGAATGAAGAGCTATGAGTAAAGCAAAGAGTCTCACAAAGGTGTGTATACAGTAAAAGAAGAGATTAGGAAATACCAACAAACCACCCACCATTATAGGCAAATATCAAGGAAGCTGTTCCTCCTCTTGGGCTCTCACTGGGAAAAGCATCTCCCTGGAGAAAACTTACACCACATCCCTGCACCTTATATAGATTTGGATTTGAATTTATGCCACCCAGTACTTTTGTGAATACTTTTCAAGCCAATATGTTCACATATATGAATTTCCTTCCACCAATAAGTTGATAAATCTGGAAACCTGACAGAAGCAACACAAAATCACTTTTTGGAGAAACATTTCCACAATTTCTACATTAAAAACCTTACTGGAGATAAGCTTTTATGAAAGAAAAATTTTAATGCACCAAGTTAAAAAAATTCTACTCAGCGAGAGTCAGTATGCAAGTACATGCATCCACCCACACACACAATATATAAGGCATAGACCCCCCCAAGTTTATGAAAATAAATCTATGAAATAAATGTATTTTTAAATGATTAAGAAACCATAAGAAAAAAGAGAAGGCATCATGAAAAATGAATGAGCGTCTGTGCCAAAGAACCAAATAAAACTAAGGAAAAACAAAAGCATATTCATTTAAATTAAGTGAGCAGATGGGTAAACAGAAAAATTAGATAATGTTGAAGAGAACATTAATGAAATAAGAAAAGATCAGAAGAAATTTCCCTGAATGCAGCTCAGAAAGAAAATATGAAGTGAAAACAAGAGAACTTTAGATTAAAATAAAAATATTATACTCAGTTGTATACCATTTTCAAGACATATACTTTAAGCATGACACAAAAAAACTTGAAGTAAAAGGACTGAAATGATATCTCAAGCAATACTAAGTGAAAGACAGA
>SJYQ01009207.1:266675-365733 GCA_006410935.1 Redunca redunca
GGAAAAGCATAAAACCTTTTTGAATAATATATAAAAGAATAGTTATTATGATTATGAATGGGAAAATTCAAAATTGTAAGATAGTATATCTTGTCAAATTGGCTTAAAAATTGATCAAGAGGATTTTCACGGTATTTGACAAACTAATTTTAAAAGTATATGTGAAAATTGGGCAGAAGACCTAAACAGACACTTCTCCAAAGAAGACATACAGATGGCCAATAAACACATGAAAAGATGCTCGACTTCGTTTATTATTAGAGAAATGTGAATTAAAACTACAATGAGGTATCAGGTCATATCAATCAGAATGGCCATCATCAAAAAACCTACAAAAAATAAATGTTGGGGAGTATGTGGAGAAAAGGGAATCCTCTTGCACTGTTGGTAGGAATGTAAGTTGATACAGTCACTATGGAAAACAGTATGGAGATTCTTTTAAAAACTAGGAATAAAACTACCATATGACCCAGCAATCCCACTACTGGGTGTACCCCCTGAGAAAATCACAATTCAAAAAGACACATGTACCCAGTGTTCACTGCAGCACTATTTACAATAGCTAGGACATAGAAGCATTCTAGAAGTCCATCGACAGATAAATGGATAAAGAAGTTGTGGTACATATATACAATGGAATATTGTTGTTGTTTAGATACTAAGTTGTATCCAGCTCTTTTGCGACTACATGGACTCCTCTAGGCTCCTCTATTCATGGAATTTCCCAAGCAAGAATACTGGAGTGCGTTGCCATTTCCCTTTCTAGGAGATCCTCTTGACCCAGGGATTAAAGTCACATCTCCTGAATTGGCAGGTAGATTCTTCACCACTGAGCCACCAAGGAAGTGAATATTACTCAACCATAAAAAGGAATGAATTTGAGTCAGTTGTAGTGAGGTAGATGAACCTGGAGCCTGATATTCAGAATGAGGTAAGTCACAAGGAGAAAAACAAATATTATATACCAACTCATATATATGGAATCTAGAGAAATGGTATTTATGAACATATTTGCAGGGAAGGAATGGAGATGCAGATGTAGAGAGTGGACTTGTGGAGGCAGCAGGGGAAAGAGAGGGTTGGATGAACCAAGACAGTAGCATTGACATATATACACTACCGTGTGCAAAATAGGTAACTAGTGGGAAGCTGCTGTATAACACAGGGAGCCCAGCCTGGTGCTCTGTGGTGAGCTAGAGGGGTGGGAGGGGGGAGAGATTGGGAGGGAGGCTCATGCTGAAGGGGATGTGTGTGTGTGTGTGTGTGTGTGTATATATATATATGGTTATGATTGACTTGTGTTGTTGTATGACAGAAACCAACTTAACACTGTAAAGCAATTATCCTCCAATTAAAAAAAATAAATTTTAATGTATATGTGAAAGCAAGTCTAAAAATAGCCAAGATAATTTTGAAGTAGAATGATAAAGAGAACTTTTCCCACTAAATTGTTCCTATAAAATGATGTTTTGGTACATAGATTGAAAAATAGAAGAGAGTCTAGAATCAGTCTTATATATACAGAGGATTTTGGTATGCAATGACAGAGGTGCAATTACATCTTCTTTATCTGTTCGTCTATTGATGGCCACTTAGGGTGTCTACACATCTTGGCTATTGTGAATACAGAAGTGATGAATACATGGGGGCATATATCTTTTCAAATTAGTGTTTTCATATTCTTCGGATAAATACCCAGAAGTGCAATTGCTGGATCACATGGTAGTCCTATTCTTAATTTTTTGAGGAACTTCCATACCTTTTTCCATAGTGTCTGCATCAATTTACATCCCCAACAGTATACAAGGGTTCCTTTTTCTTCACACTCTCACCAACATTATTTCTTGCCATTTACCCGAAAGGGGAAAACAACCAAAGGTCAATAAATATACTTAACTTCACTTATAATTGCAGAAACAAATTCAATAGCAAAGAATAATTATTTCACACTGATTAGCAAAACTAAAAGCTAACCCCATGAGTGATCCAGAATGTGAAGAAACAATAACTCTCATATATCACTGGTGAGAGTGAAGTTTGGTACAACCTCTTTGAACAGCAATATGGCAATATTTAGTAAAGTTTAAGATGCATATATCCCACTCTGCACATGTACTTTTAGATAAGTTCTCACACATCCGTAGAAGAAAATGTGCACAAGGATTTTAATTGCAGAATTGGTTTTGGTAGCATACAAGTGGAAAAACTGAATGTTCATGGAAGGCCTAGGAGAAATAATGAAGGAATGAATAAATAAACTGGGCTTCCCTGATAGCTCAGTTGGTAAAGAATCTTCCTGCAATGCAGGAGACCGCGGTGTGATTCTTGGGTCTGGAAGATCCCCTGGAGAAGGGATAGGCTACCCACTCCAGTATTCTGGCCTGGAGAATTCCATGGACTGTATGGTCTATGGGGTTGCAAAAAGTCGGACATGAGCGACTCTTATTTTCATTTTCACTTTCAGTTTCATTCATACAAAGAATTTTGACCAGACAATTGGCACTGTTAAAACGAATGAATGAAACTTGCTTGAATCAGGATGAATGAATCTCAAACCGTGAAAAATATAGTTGCAAAAATATATATAGTATGATGCTACTTATATATAGGAATAACATTGAGTACACATATGTAGTAAAAGAGCTACACAGTGGACCTTCCTAGTGGTACAGTACGCAAGAATCAGCCTGACAACGCAGGGGACACAGGTTTGACCCCTGGTCCAGGAAGATTCCACACGCCACGGAGTGACTAAGCCTGTGTGCACAGCTACTGAATCCAAGCTCTAGACCCTGTGAGCCGCAACCTCCAAGCCCCCCTGCCCCAACGACTGAAGCCTGCGTACTCTAGGGCCCATCAGGCCACAACTACCGAGCCTGTGTGCCGCAGCTGTTGAAGTCTGCACGCCCGAGAGCCTGTGCTCCACAACCAGGGAAGCCACAGCAATGTAAAGACCACACACCACAACTAAAGAGTAGCCTCTCCACAGCTGGAGAAAGACTGTGCTCAGCAACGGAAGACCCAGTGCAACCAAATAAATAAATGAGCTACCCAGAAATTTCAGGAAAATAGCCACCTCTGAAGAGGGAACAGTTCAGTTCAGTCGCTCAGTCGTGTCCGACTCTTTGCGACCCATGAATGGCAGCACGCCAGGCCTCCCTGTCCATCACCAACTCCCAGAGTTCACTTAGACTCGCATCCATCGAGTCGGTGATGCCATCTAGCCATCTCATCCTCTGTCGTCCCCTTCTTCTCCTGCCCCCAATCCCTCCCAGCATCACAGTCTTTTCCAATGAGTGAACTCTTCGCATGAGGTGGCCAAAGTACTGGAGTTTCAGCTTTAGCACCATTCCTTCCAAAGAAATCCCAGGACTGATCTCCATCAGAATGGACTAGTTGGATCTCCTTGCAGTCCAAGGGACTTCAAGAGTCTTCTCCAGCACCACAGTTCAAAAGCATCAATTCTTCTGCGCTCAAGGGGCAGGGTTGTTGGGAGGAGGCTTGCCTATATCTGTACATTGTTTCCTTACAATTGATACATAAAACAAGTGAGGCAAAATGTTACCATCCGTTAAACTGTGTGTGAGGCGGGAGGGTGACAGTGAGGTATGTTTCATTTTCTGTACTTTTTTTGTAGGTTTGAAATATTTCATGGTTATTTAAAAAAATAGAAATTCGCATCAGCTGACAAAAAGAATCTACAGGTGAATATAAAGTATTTTAACTATCAAAGTTTCAAAGTTTGTGTGTGTACCACTTAAAATTATTTTATGGGGTGAGAAAAAATTGGGAGAGTAGGATTGACACATATACACTGCCATGTGCAAAATAGATAGCTAGTGGGAAGCTGCTGTGCAGCGCAGGGAGTTCAGCTCAGTGCTCTGTGATGACCCAGAGGGGTGAGATGGTGGTGGGCGTGGGAGGGACATTCAGAAGGGAGAGGATATATGTATACATACGTGCTTCTGAACTGCGGTGTTGGAGAAGACTCTTGAGAGTCCCTTGGACTGCAAGGAGATCCAACCAGTCCATCCTAAAGGAGATCAGTCCTGGGTGTTCACTGGAAGGACTGATGCTGAAGCTGAAACTCCAATACTTTGGCCACCTGATGCGAAGAGCTGACTCATTGGAAAAGACCCTGATGCTGGGAAAGATTGAAGGCGGGAGGAGGGGATGACAGAGGATGGGATGGTTGGGTGGCATCACTGACTCAATGGGCATGAGTTTGAGTAAACTCCGGGAGTTGGTGATGGACAGGGAGGCCTGGCATGCTGCGGTGCATGGGGTTGCAAAGAGTCGGACATGACTGAGTGACTGAACTGAACTGAACTGATAGGTGATTCACTTTGATGTACAGCAGAAACTAACACATTGTAAAGCAACTATACTCCAGTAAAAAATTATCCTCCATACCCTTCGGGAGTCAGTGACCTAAGGTGCTGCACATTACCATGTACACCAAAGTGTCGACCCAGCCACTTCCAACAGGCACTCCTGTCCACCCCAGAAGACATGAATACAGCGTGCCACTTTCTTTTCTTGCCCCTTCTGCTCCTCCTCACCACTGAAGGTCTTTCCGTTATCCAAGGCCTCCCTTAAGCATTGTCTTCTTACATAATCACGTCCAAACCAACCAGACTGGGAATTATCATGTGTGTATAAGGATGCTCTGAATCATCAAGACCTGGTTAAGTCACGCTCATTATCTTCTGCTGGGGAAGGTGGAGGAATATATTGTACCTTTTTTAGACAGATTTACATCAGAAAATAGTCAAAATAAAAAGAGATATGATTCATCTAATGGGGAAAATGATTTATATGAAACACATTTCTCAAGAGTCAGGTAAATGAAGTATTACAATAAAGAAACAACTATAAAATACTTTAAACAAGTACAGTAAATTTATTTTTTAAATGTATTTTGGACCTTTTTTTCAAATTTTTCATCATTTGATAATAACTGTGTTTAACAGATGATTCTGCATATTATGTAGCTCTGAGAAGTATTATAGGCTCTGTGCATATACCAACTCATCTGTAAAATGACAGCCAATGAGAAAATTGCCTAGGACCCAAGTTTATGAATATTAGCACCTATTATAGCTATAACTACATATTATTCAATTCTTCACTTCTTTTATAACGCATGTCTTTCTGATAAATTAAGGATTTTAGATCATGAATTATATCTTTCTAAGTCAGGGTCTCTCTCATTTTAAGCTTTGCTTAGTAGATATTTGAAGAGGAAAAAAAAAGTTTTTTTACTTATAATTTGTCTGCCATTTCCAAGAAATATCAATGGAGGTATTTATGTCTGAGGACAATGATCTGGGAACAGACTGAATAAATTTGACTGTTGTAAATATCTGTGCTGTATTTAAGTGAATTTGAGTTGATGGCATCTTTATCTGACTAAACTCTGCTGAGTCATTCTTTCTTGGGAGGAATATTATTTTTAGAAATGGATCGTTACTCTCCTAACTTATCTGAGATTGTATCTTTCTAGCAGACATTAAGGGCAAATGTGAAGAGCTCTTCTGATGCATTATTTGGAAAATCAGAAATTGAAGTTGGTTTATATTAAATACAATTAAAATTAGATAGATGCAGTGTCTGTGGAGGCAAGCTTTTCTGCAGAGCAAAGATTTCCCCATTTTATCTTTCTGTATCATTTTAATGGTGAAAGCACCTAATTTTTAGTCAGATTAAAAGATATTCATCTCCTTTAACTCTCAATGTCAAGGCATTCTTTTAACTCTCAGTGGTCCTTTATGTGATTCAAGAAGTAATAAAATTTGAGATTCAAACTAAGGAATTTAATATCTTTTCCCTTTGATTTTTCTGAATCATTTAGATAATATTTATATACTTGAATTTAAATGATAAAATTTTAGATTTTCTGATGAAACATTTAAGTAAATGAGTAATGCAGATTAAGGCAAGGGAAGGAGCTGAGCAAAGATAGAGTTTCAAAAGTTTAGGATTTTGAAGAGCAAATTGCACTGGAGGATCGTCCCCCTCCCACAAGCAAGGGAGCTGGGCTCTTTTACTTCCGCATCCATCAGTCAGTGGCTAGAGGCCTCCAGCAACCTGCAGGGTTAAATATCCCTGTTGTAAGACTACCTTACTTGCTAGACCTCCTGGATTCCAATCAACTTCATCCCTATTTCTCCTCAGCCATTTACCAGCCATGTAGAGCCATTGCACCAATATAATTTCAGACTCAAAAGCAGCGATCTCTGATCAGGGTCAGCTTCCTGCTGCTTCTCATCCCTCTGTCTTTCTCCTAGCAATCCTGCCTTCACCTTCACAGTGCCCTGAGTTGCCTCCTCCCATTTGTCCTTCACATCTCCGTCCACTCTCCTCAGTATCATTGGCTGCCAGCTTTGACTGCCTGGCCAGCTATGACTTGCAAGCTCTCTGTCTTCATTTAAAACACACTATCCACCCCATTTATTTTGCACCAACTGTTTCCTCCAAATGGAGTACCAGTTTCCTCTTCTTGGTCTGGAAAATTCCTACCTACCTTTGGAGAACTGTCTAAAGTGCCATTTCATCTGTGAAGATTTCTTTCTTTCACTAGGCTAGAGTAAGGGACCTTAAGTGGGTGGGCACTTGCTGTTTGTGGGCTTCCCATCATCCATTTTACCCTTCTCACCATCCCAATTTCCTTTTGTGGAATTAAGAATGGATACATTCGTATAAGAATGTAATGAGATGCCTTGTCTTCCCTACTAGACCCATCAGACTCATCAGGGAGCTGGAACAGAGAGAGGAAGGTCTTAAAAGGATTCAATCCTCGTCCATCTCAGTGGCTGTGTTTGCCACTGTTTGCAAGGATGCTTTGATTCCTGATCAACTGCATTGAATCTGTGAACCTCCTAATAAATTCCTTCAGCTTAAGTTAATCAGATTGGGTTTCTGTGGCTCACAAACAAAGAAGGCCCCTGTATTCCCACAGTGCCTTCTTATGTAAAGCCTACCAGATGGCCTTGTAATTTTTGGTAAACATGTTTGTCTCTGCCAGGCTAAGATACAATGTTTAGCATTGTGTCTAACACATGGTAAGAATCAATTCATACCAATTAAATGAACAAGTAAATGTATGAATAGCAGAGAACAAGTTCTTTCCAACTTTACTCTTTCTTCTTATACCTGAAACAAGCAAGTGGGCCATTTTTCTTCTAAAGATTTGCTTCTAGTCATTACGAATGAGTGGAGAAGGCGATGGCACCCCACTCCAGTACTCTTGCCTGGAAAACCCCATGGACAGAGGAGCCTGGTAGGCTGCAGTCCATAGGGTCACGAAGAGTTGGACATGACTGAGCAACTTCACTTTCACTTTTCACTTTCATGCATTAGAGAAGGAAATGGCAACCCACTCCAGTGTTCTTGCCTGGAGAATCCCAGGGACGGGGGAGCCTGGTGGGCTGCCATTTATGGGGTCACACAGAATCAGACACAACTGAAGTGACTTAGCAGCAGCAGCAGCAGCATTATGAATGAGAGGATTCTGCATGAATTCCACAGTGACAAGTGACAGGAGTTAAGAAATAGACTTGATTAGAGAATTTTACAATTGAAGTGTCAGCAGGAAGAGGCATAGATTCCTGTTCCTCCCATTGTCTCAGAAAGGTGATCTGGGTCTAGAGATTGATGGTTACATGGAAGGTCCACCAACTACACTGTACTTTGAGTACAGTAATGAGAACACAGCCTTGTCAGAGGTGGGCTGCTTGGGCATCCAGTTGCCTAGGAAAGTCAGAGGTCCAGTCCATCTGGAAACCTTGGAGGCCCATGGGAAATCTCAGTCCTTCTTGCTTTTAGAGGGTAGCCACTGATCTGAGCAGAGTTTAGGTACCTCCCTTCTTATGGGAGAAGAGGCAACTCGTTTTCCATGTGATACAGAGCTAGCATCAGTATTAGCTTGCCAGGGATACCATAACAAAATACCATAGGCAAAGTGGCTTAAGCAGCAGAAATGGATTTTCTCACAGTCCTGGAGGCTCAAAGTCCACAATCAAGGTGTTAATGGGTTCATTCTCAGGCTTCATTCCTTAGCTTATAACTGGTCACCTTCTCACTATGTCCTTACAGCATCTCTTTTCCATGCCAGCATGCTGCTGGTGTTTTTTCTGCTTAAACAGACATCCAGTCATATTGGATTACGGCTCCACTCAAAAAGCCTCCTTCAATTACTTCTTAAAGACCTTACCTCCAAATAAGGTTATATTCTGAGGTACTGGGGGATGAGACTTCAACATACAGTGACGGTTACAATTCAGCCCACGACAGTCCCCAAATTAGATAGAGAACATTGATTATAAGACTGGAAAAGTAATAAAGTGTCTAGAACTGTCTACAAATTATATCTCTGACAAACACTGAAGTCCAAATTCGTCTAGTTGGAGCAAGTTCCACAATTGCTGCTGCCTTAAATACTGCTCTGGCACACCTACTCACCCTTTATCCCTGAGGCTCCTCCCCAGCCCTTCCCAGTCACTGAAGAGCTCCTATCAGGACAAAGCAACAGGCATCCACTAGACGGCCGTTCAGAGGACCCCAGAGTCATGAAGATCCTTTACAACATCTTCAGGGTTGTCTTCTCAAATCCTCAAATCATTTCCTGACTGTACTTTACCCAAATTTGGAAATCATTAACCTATACAAAGAAAAAGTGTTGTCAAGATAATTTTACTGGTAATGAAGCCCTCTCATAGTACATAAAACTTGTATTTGAGTACATTTGGAAAGCCCAAAATAAAATTACATGTAAAGGTAAAAACCATGGATAGAAATCTATAGTGGTAAATCATTTCTCATATGTATATGGATGCAGAGACAACCTTTCAATGCTTATTCTCCCTCTTTGAAGCCATCTTAATAGGACCGATTGCCATTCCAAACACAGATTAATATGTTTTTCCAATTATTTTTCCTCTTTAATCGTTAAGTATAGATAACCTATAACTCAAAGCAGAAATTAGACACTAAATGCATCTGGTGTTACTAAATTGATTGGATAACCTTAAGCATTCAAAATAATTGTAAACTGGATTGTAAATTGTAATTTTTTTTTTAATTTACAAAAGAAAGTGGGAAGGTTCTGATAGCTTGTCAGGAAGAAGAAAAATAAGAACCACTTAAAAATTTTTTTGTGGTCTTGTTAATGAGGCATCAAATCCCAGAATACCTCTCCTTTAAAATGGCTTCACATGTGGTTCACCTAATCAGAGTTTTCAGTGTCATAATGGACTTCAAGAGGCACTTTGATGCTATGGAAGGGTGTGTGTGTGTGTGTGTGTGTGTGTGTGTGTGTATTGGGGTGGGGGCTCTAAGGCAGACTTTCCTTCTACAGCTTTCCCCATCTGTAAACTGGTGATATGCTTTGAAAATTGTGAATTGTTATATAAATGTTTTAGAAGTATTATTATTGTAGCAGGTAAAATTATGTTTTTTAGTTTCCTTAAATACTATAAAATTTTACTCTGAGGTATCATCCCACAGGGCAAATTATTATTGATCCCCTCTTTTGCGACTTCTTCAAGGTCCTAGGTATGTTCTGGCATACCTACCCTGCCCGCTTGTTCCTGACGCTCATCCCCAGCAGTTCTCAGTCAGGCTAGAAAGGTCTTAGAAAGACTCTGGGGAGGATGAAGGAGCGTCTCTCCTCCAATCCTGAGTACACACTGCCCATGATATCTTCTGGATCAGACAAGAGATCTGAGCACTAAAAAGCCAGGTATCTAAGGTCCAGAGAGCAGGGTATACCAAGCCACCACTTCCCTCGGAGGCCTTGCTTCCTGTCTTCTGCTTGCAGGGCTTTGCAACCCTTTTTCAGACTGGGGACATCTCTCTCCCTCCTATCATCAGAAACATCCATCTCTCTCCTCCATCCTCCAAGACCTTTTCACAAAAGAGAGGAAGAGAATACTTTTGTAGACAGCTTCTACCGTCTAGCCAAAGGTAGGGTGATCTTGAAATGCAGAGGCTAAAAAATAAGGAGAGCAAACCCCAAAATAATATGCCAGCACATTATTTTTAAAATGTAAAACACAAAATAATGTTATTTTTATTTGTTTGTCCACATACAGTAGAAAACCAAGCAAAGAACAATTTCACGGATGAAGGAGACCAGCTTTTTAAGATGGGCATCAAGATCCTCCAGCAGTCTAAAAGCCAGAAACAAAAAGCAGAGTAAGTCCACCCAGCACTCAAGCCAAGTTCAATTTCCAGGTTGAGAAAAGAGAGCAATCCCAAATCTGATTTGTCATTAAAAGCTTATTGTTATAACAAATAAGCTTATTTGCCTATAAATTTTTGTTTTTAAAAGGATCAAATGGTGTTTAAAGAATCCTACAAATTATCAGCCTAAAAATGTGGAAGACCTTATGTATGAAATCACAGTCCCTACACATTAAGTGAAATGCAGAATAAAGGCACTGATCTAAGTATTCGAGCAAAAATACTGTTTTGGCTTTAATTGACTCAAGTGAAACAAAATATGTACTATTTGAAAAAAAATATGTATTGTTTGAACTGGAGTAGTTGTTGTTTTAGAATGCTTTATGCTGCCTAACAGCTTTTGTGCCTCACTTTATGGTTTTCAGAACACTTTCATGTATGTGATGCCATTTTATCCCCAGAACAGAATTATGAGTTAAGAAGAATTCCATTTTTACCCCCTTTAAAACTTTGGGAACAGAGGTGCAAGGATGGTAAAGGGAGGTGATGACAAATCCACAGCTGGGAGGTGACCAAGCAGAGGCCACGTGGTCTCACACCATGCCCACTGTTTCTCGGTTCACTTGTCTGCTCTGTCTAAATGGGAGGCAGAACTATATTTCCCCCCCGTCCCCAGGAGAGGGGCACAACCTGAAGTCCTATCAAGTCTCTAGTGACAACCTTGGAATCGAACTCTGGCTCTACCATTTCCTGGCCATGAGACAGAGAAAGTTACTTAACCACTTTGTGCCCTGGATAATGCAGTCTAGCTCTTAGAACCATGTCTGACACACAGTAATAAGGAGATAAGTGTTTGTCATTTTTATTTCTAGTCCTTTAGCTGGTAAATGGAAGGTGTGGAAGAGAAGTCAAGTGTGTCTTGAACCTTAATAGAAGGAATAAACTCTGAACCTCCAACAATCCTGTTTCTTTTATTTTCATGCAGATTAGGCATACCAGCCCTATGGGATGCTTCCCAGAGCTGGGGTAGCCAGCCTGAGGCAGGGCAGCTGCAGAGTCCATGAATTCTTTCCTAAAGCTCAAAGCCTCTGAGATGAGCATAAGAGTGTAGAGGATAGGGTGGGGGTGTTAAGTATGAACCTGGTTATCACAACATCACAACTTCCATTTTTCAAGCTCCTTCGTGTGTCTTGTGGGATATTCTTCATTGTTCACAATGATATTGTAAAACATAAATTATTATCCCCAAATTATGGAGGAGGAAATAGAAGGTCAAAAAGATTTTGATTTTTCCAAAGTGACAAGAAAAAGGAAGTAAGGGATTTGATCCTCTCTCTAGGGAAAGTTAAATTAGAAGCACTTAATAGAGGTGAGCGCTGAAGAATTGATGCTTTTGAACTGTGGTGTTGGAGAAGACTCTTGAGAGTCCCTTGGACTACAAGGAGATCCAGCCAGTCCATTCTGAAGGAGATCAGCCCTGGGATTTCTTTGGAAGGAATGATGCTAAAGCTGAAACTCCAGTACTTTGGCCACCTCATGCAAAGAGTTGACTCATTGGAAAAGACTCTGATGCTGGGAAGGATTGGGGGCAGGAGGAGAAGGGGACGACAGAGGATGAGATGGCTGGATGGCATCACCAATTCGATGGACATGAGCTTGAGCGAACTCCGGGAGTTGGTGATGGACAGGAAGGCCTGGCGTGCTGTGATTCATGGGGTCGCAAAGAGTCAGACACGACTGAGTGACTGAACTGAAATGAACTGAACTGAATAAGAGCAAAAGAAACCATCCTCAGCAAAAACTCAAGCCTCATGCTAAGTGTCCCTGGGGACTGTCATGATGATGATGGAGTTAAACCAAGCTCCAAAAATACAATCCAGCCTTAGAGGGAAGTCAGCTCATTTGGGTGCCACTGAGCAGATGAGTAAGAAGGACAGGGAATCCTGAGCCCAGCCTAGCAGGATGAGAGAACAGTGGTGTTCTGGGAAGGGCTTGTCCCTGAGATTCAACCTAGCAGGTGAACCCAAGGTGAGGGGCCCCATTAAGTCCAAGGGACTCCTAGATTCAGCCTGATGGGACAACATCACTCTTAGAAGGTTCTGCTTAACCTTGATAGGTGCCTTCCTTTTTTGACTTAAAGGATGGGGAGAAATCCAGCCCTTCACTGCAGGGGCATCAAGAAGTGCAGGAACCTTCATGCCTACATGGTGTCCCTCAATCTCAGGTTACTCTTTCCCAACCTATCCTGCTCCAGTCCTTGCCCAAGAATCCCAGAAGAACAGTTTATGTGTGCAGCAGCACAGATACGTAAGAGGGTACATAAACCTGAGTCTGCTGACTGTTCTAGGTTGGCAGCAGCAGAGAACGGAAAACAAATCTGTTCATAACCAGAGACCCCAGGAGTTTGTGGGCAAGATGTGTGAAACTCCTTCAGTGTTCAGGATTCTCTGCTTTACAGCCAACTTAGCCATCTCTAAGATTCTGGTCAGGGAAGAGAAAAGGCTACACCCCCAGACCAAAGGGGAGTCGTTTGCTACTCTTCATCCTGTGCCCGCCTGCGCCTTGCCTCCACTCCTCACTGAGGGTAGCACAAGTCACAGGTGCTACTAGTCCTTTTGCCTCATCCACACCCACATCTTGGTCTAATTCATTTGTTCAGTCTCTTCATATGTATGCGAGGAAAATTGTTGAACAAGCTAGTGGTTTTAGAAGTACAGATGTTAAACAAGCATATGTCAGGGACACACAAACTTGTCTGAAAGAGTTGAGAAGCCTCCATGATATCCAAGGTTAACTGTCATTAAGAATTGCTTATCAGCGAAGAAGGTTTGGAGATAAGCTTCTGACATGTCCTGCTGCTGCTGCTAAGTTGCTTCAGTCGTGTCCGACTCTGTGCAACCCTACGGGCAGCAGCCCAGTAGGCTCCTCTGTCCCTGGAATTCTTCAGGCAAGAATACTGGAGTGGGTTGCCATTTCCTTCTCCAATCTGATGTGTCCTAGAGATGCATTTAGCCTCCCCTTACCCCAGTACCCCCCGAAGCATCCAACACCAAATCCTCTAGAGACAATCCAGACACCTAACTGAAGTTTCTTTTGTGGACCTACCCCTCCTTCCCAGTTTCTCCTACTTTTTCCCTCGTGGGGATTGCAGTCCAGATCTTAATCCCACCTAATTTGCCATGACTTTTCTACTACCCTGGGTCCAGCTTCTGGTATTCTATATATCAGCTTGGACTGCCCTGATAGGGGACAGAGGTACCCCTCCTCCCTCAGACTCAAAGCCACCTGGAGGGACTGGTTTTGCAAATGTTTGCTGCCTCTTGGGACCAGCAACTACATGTACTCCTGGCCCCTGCAGTCCATCTCAGGTTTCTCTGCTCTGGACCATGTTGGTGTCCTTCTAGTCCCAGCAGACTATGTTGTTGCAGCAACAAGCCATGTGACAGAAGAGCTCCTGGGAATCTGTACTTGGTGCCATACCTTTCCCGTGATGCCAGACCCGTGCATTCACTGACCTTTGACACCTTCTCTCTTATTATTTGCTTTCTGGCCCCCAGAATTTACACTTGATTTGACCACAGCTATTTTTTTTGCCAGATCTCCTGGCTTCTTTTGGTTCCACTGTGATCTACTCTCTGTTTACCATCCAGGACCCTAATGCTTACCTGGATATCTCTCTTTCTTGGCCCTTCTGGCCTATTCTATTCAGCTCCAGCCTTTGACCATGAGCAACTTATTTTAACATCAGCATGGGTAGGGGTGTATAAAGCTGAATCTCCTAATCCTTCTGAATTGGTAGCTATGGTAGATTTGTGTGTTTATTCCTGTATTTGAGTTAAGGTCACAGGCAGAGGTTAATGCTTTGTGATCTTACTGCTACCAAAGGGGAAGTGATAAGAATAAAAATAAATCCTCAGAGCACTCTCTGTCTCCAACACAAGTTTTGACCTTGCAAGGCTCTCCATCACTACTTGTTACACAGATCGGGTCTGGATGACTTCTAACCAGGACTCATAACATGTACTGCGAGGCGATCCTCTGGTGTCTATATTTGTAATCACTAACTTTATGTGATTTACCCACAAATTATAGGAGAACAACTACCATGCCATAAAACTTTCTATGCAATAGTCTTAATAATTATTATAGCTGAATTTATTGAGGGCTTACTCTATATCAGGCAGTATGCCAAGAACTTCACATGCATTATCTCATTGAATCTTCCCAGCAGCCCCATGAAGTAGATGCTATTATTATCCAATTTTATAGATGACAGAGGCACAGAGAAGTTAAGTAACTTGCCTGAAGCTCTCAAACTAATTAATGGTAGATTTTAACCCAGTCAGTCAGACTCTAAGGCCCTAAAAATCATTACGGTTTTGTTTTGTTATTGTTCTTCCAGAGTCTGGTTGTGCTAAAGAATATGCTCCGCTTCAGAAAATTATTTTGGAATGTAAAGGGACAGTTGTTCTCATGATAGTAACTTCTTAGGTGTGACATTGCAGTTTTGATTTCTTAAAACTGATTTTAACTATATTGTTCAGAGTTCATTTTATAAATCAAATACTCATAAGTAATGGGATTTACTGTGGGAAGGTTTACTATTTTAGGACAAATGCCCCAGTTTTTCACTCCACTTGGTCTATAAGCTTGAAGCATGGATGATATAGCTTAAATATTTCTCCTTTTCAGCAGCTTCATTATTTGTCAGATATATTTGAAATTATAGTCTTAGACTGACTAACGGCTGAAAAAATTCTTCTGGTATAGAGATGTAATGGTCTATATAGTTAAACTGTAGTGTTAGTAGCAATGTCAACTGGGTCCTTCTTGTTAGAAGCAGAATGAAGGAGGAGCAGAAATTTTCATTTTTGATACTCACACTTCTAACTTCATATTCTTGAAACAGAGCCTACATATTCTTTGCCAAAGCAGCTGATATGGGAAACTTGAAAGCTATGGAGAAAATGGCTGATGCTTTGCTATTTGGAAATTTTGGCATGCAAAACATTACAGCAGCTATCCAATTATATGAGTCCTTGGCTAAGGAAGGATCATATAAAGCCCAAAACGTGAGTTTTGAGAGAAAATTAAATCTTAAATAGCTACCTCCTGAAATAACTGTAGACAAATAACATGTGAGAGCAGCTGAGCCTCTGCTGCGCAAGCCCAGGCCTGGGAAAGTTACTGTGATGCCCTGAATGTCCCATCAGGACACAAGGCAGGAACCTGCGGCAAGTCCTTCTAGCTCCTGAGTGACTTTCAGGAATGGAACAGAGCTGCTCTCTAATCCCCCTTCCCATCTTCCACGTCCACGTGTGTGTTTTAAAATAATGTGAGAACTCCAAGCCTCTAACATAGTTAAATTTTATAAAAAATACACTGTATTTACCTATGCAAAGAAATATGGAGCTAAATCTGTTTCTTTAGGATGATGTTTGCCTGGTTTTTACCTGGTTTAAATATTTTACAAGCTATATAAATTTGCTTTTCTATTTTAATGTGTGTTTCATTTTATGGGGCTTTCTTGGTAGCTCAGCAGTAAAGACTCTGCCTGAAGTGCAGGAGACACAGGTTTGATCCCTGGGTCGGGAAGAGCCTCTGGAGAAGGAAGTGGCAACCCACCCCGATATTCTTGGCCTGGGAAATCCTGGAGACAGAGGAGCTTTGTGGGCTACTGTCCATGGGGTCACAAAAGTAGGACATGACTTAGTGACTAACCAACCAACCAACATTTCATTCTATTCCCAGAATAACATAAGCATTTCATAGAAACTCTGGAAAACAATGAAAACAAAACAGACAAAGCCTCTCATAAGCCAGCCATCCTGGCCCCACTACTTGCCAGGACCACTTTGGGTCTCTGTTTGGCTTCTTTCTCTTCCTACAGCGCCATCATCACAGTGGCAGCGCATGCATTGTTTTGCTTCTGGCTGCTTGTACTTAGTGTGGTAGCAAAAATATGTTTTCATGTTCTTGGTCTTCCTAATGAAAACATTTCTTTCTGATTACAAATGAAATTTATGCTGATTACAATTAAAAAAAAAAACCTGTGAATTCAGAAAGTTTGAGGAAGAGAGTAAAAATTACCTAAAAGATTTCTTCCCAGAGATTATTTTTTTTCCATCCAGTAAATGTAGAAGCTAAGCTTTGGAATCAGACAGATTTAACTTCAAATCCACTCTGCCACTTTCTACTTAACAAAACCCTTTCCCCTTCTGCATGAGAATTTGACATTTGGTTCACCCTCTACTTCTGTTTCCCTGGTGATATGATAGCAATAAAAGGTTCTATATGTTTCCAGGTAGTATCGCTTATCATTGAAATGACCTCTGCTTGGTAAACTACCTTGGGAGAAACTCTCATGAGCTATACGTACAGGGACCCTGGGCAATATGGACTGACTCTGCCTATGGAGTTCTTACACAGGGAATGAGGCTTTTGTCAGGGCGGCTGCCACACCCCCAGTGTAGATCTCATCTCCTTGAGTCCGGTCTGTCATCTGAAGCAGTAAAGATGAGGGCTGCTGGAGGACTGTGTGGCCAGCTGCAGGGACTCCTACCGAAAGGAGGCTGATGCTGCCCTCTGGCAAACTCTGGTTCCTATGCTACGGCCACCTGAGCAGACTGACAGGTGTAGCCTCTTGTGAGACTGTGCATTCATTTGAACCAAAAGTTGGACCAGAGGAACTCTGATGGGTGGGGCAACCTCCCTAATTTTCATCTGTAGAGTTAGGATAATGATAAAACACTGGGTATTGAGTTTATTTGGTTCACTACTGTATCTCTAAAAACATAGTGCTTGGGACAGAGAAAAATATAGCTGAATAGTGAATTAATTCATGATGAATGAATTAACAAAGTTGTGAGGATTAAAATAGTGTGTGAAGGCACTTAATTCTATACCTGGAACTTTATAATCATTCACCAGAAAAATATATATATATTATTATTATTATTATCCTATTATCCTTCTAGAATTTTTCTATAACTTTGTAAGAATGTTTTTTACAAAAATGAGACATACTTTAATTACTGTTTCCTAATCAGCTATTGATTCACTTAATAATATATCATATTGAGTTGGTCAAAAAGTTCATTTGGGTTTTTCCATAAGCTCTTATGAACAGACTTTTTGGCCAACCCAAATAGATCTCTTTCCTTGTGAATATATCCCATATTTGGCTAATCAAAAATATAAAGTTCCAAAACAGACCAAATGTTATCATCATGTCCACCACTACAAATAATATTAGCTAACCCCTAGGTAATGAACTAGTGAACATGTGCTTTGTCAGTGGGCATATTAATTAAGTCAACAGTTGTTTCTTGGACATTTACTATGTGCCACACCCAATCTTGTTGATGGGAAGAAAAGATTAATATGTCAAAGTCCTTATGGGCCAATCTTAAATATAAACAAATAATTGCAGCACAGTTTAGGTGGACTAGAGTTAAGGTATAAAGTGCTTTAGGCACGGAAAAGTGTCTGACTGGCTTTGCCTGGGGCAGGTAGAAAAGACTTCAAGGATGAAGGAACATTTACATTCAGTCTAGAATACTGGATATAGGCAACATGAAGGATTTGTCTGAACTTGAATGACATATTTGATGCAAGGTCAAAACACTACTCCCAGAAAAGAAATCTCAAATTAACATAATTGGTACATTAAACATGTGGCCTGAGAGCTGACATCAGAGTTTTACTCCACATACTCTAGGTAGCATGGTTCTGTGGCATGGACCACAGACAAGGAGGGCAAGAAAACAAAATGTGGATGAGGACAAATGTTTCACCTGAAAGGCCAACATTAAGCTGATATGCAAAATTCAGCCACACTGTTTGTTGAAGTGCTGCGATACTGATTGGAAAAAGTCTCTGCACAACCTGAACACCCTTATTCTTCTCTCGGACTCCCATTCCTCACCTTAGGTCCCCCTGATATTGAGCCAAAGTGTTATCTGGATGGGCAGGGGGCCTGGAGGACACCCTGGTCCAGTGCTACAGCTGGATCCTATTCTGATGGATGCTGGATTCTAGTCTGGAATTTTAACTTTTGTCCCAGTCATCACTACAGGAAAATCTATTTCCAACAGCAAGTTCTTGTGCAGTTGATTTATCTCCTTGTACAAAGCACGGTTAAAAATATTCTGTGGTACAAACGTTGCTTTGTTCGATGACTGGTTTCTGGGACCAGGCTGGCCACGTGCCATATTGATCACAGTTCTCTAACAGGACTGGCCAGGTGACCACCTCTCCTCTCAAGCTGTTTGTGCCAGGTTGATATAGGAAACGTTGCTGGGAACTGTGGGGACAATGTAGCAACAGAAATGTGGCTGAAGAAGCTGAACTGTGTACTGAGAATGACAGCGGAGGACAGTGAGAGGGACAGAGGTAAAGAGACAACGAAGATACCTGTCTCTGGGGGAGAGGTCAAGGGCAGCTGTAAATGCTGAAGGGGGATAGATGGGAGAAGCCAGACACCAGCGGGCTCGTGGAGCCCTGGTTTAACAAAGAAAGTGAGAAAGATGTGAATTCAGATTATAAAATGGCATTGAGGGCATAGGGGGAGAAAGGCAGCTTCAAGCTACGTATAAAAGGGAAGCTGATGGAGAGAAAGAGGCATAATTATTTCTTCTCATGCACCTTGAATGGTTCATCTGACAAAAATCCAAATAAACTGAAAGAAACCCCAATAAGGGCAATAGAAGCAATTAAGATTGTGAACAGAGTTCATTGAATTGATTTTCAAGACAACTGTACCTTCTGAAAAAAACTATTCATAAATTAGTCTTCATGAAAATGGTGGAAACTGAAGAAAGAGCAAGCAAAAATAAAAATAGAGGATCTTTTAAGATATTACACTATACCAGCTAGAGGTAGTTATGTATTTTTTTATTTCTCTGATTCTCATTTAGGAAGCAGAAATTCAGAATTAGAAAGGCTCACTCTTTTCTTAATATTGATGAACCGTTTTAATAGGAAAATTTGTTTGTTAATTTGCCAAATAAGAAGGTAGGGCCTAAACCTCATTTGCTTTAAGAATCAAGAAATGGATCATTCACATTGTATCACCTTAAAATTAATTGAATCACGGTAATGATTATTAGCACTGTGGTACAACTGAACAAAAAATCATTTTAGTCTCAAACAATCATTTTGATAATTCTAGGATTACCTGTGTAGAGCATTTCTTTTTGATGTAAATCATCTTTTTGTATTAAGGGTACAAAAAGGAACTGAGTTTTTCATCAGGATTGATTCACATTTTTGTTCGGCTTGCAATTTAATCTAAAAAGAATGACCACAGATGCTTTCAAGACTCATAAAATAATTACAATAATTAAATGTTTGATCTTTTTTCTCTTTTAATTTCTTATATAAAAAGTAAAGGGAGGAATATTTAATTTTAAAACTGTTAATATGGAACCTGAGTAATTTACTTTGAAATTGATTAAAATATCCTCTACACTTAACTCTTTAAATTTAAATCCCAGCTACTAAAACACAGCACAGTGGTTGAGTTCAGAGTCTTATAAACAAATCTAATTTGTAGAGTCTGACCTTTTAAAACCACCACTGATATCATCACTATAGCGTAGCTTCTCTTCAACTTACAGCATATTTTTTCCTAGGTTAAGATTTAATCATTCTATAATCCATCTCATTGCACCTCAGCCTTATCTCAGAAAAGACCGAAGACCAAAAACTTATTACTGTAAAGTTTTAGGTGACAATGCCCAACTGTAAAGAAATAGGACAACCCTGACTATAATGGGCATATTTACTCCATGATAGCCCATGACATCTTTTGTCTTCCACGAGTGCCTGGCATGTTTTAAAGAGTGAAAAAAAGGTGGAGCCCTCCAGAGAAGTAATTTAAAATCACTCATTGTTATTTTTCTGCTAAAGAAAGAAGCGTACTCTTTGAGCTGATTATTTGAGGCTTCAAAAGTCATGGTTTTAGTTTCTTACTTTATAGTCTGAGCATTATACAGATAAAGCACCCCCACCCCCACAACCGTAGGATGGAAATTAACTCCCACACAATCCGAAACCTCCCGACCTCACAATTTTCTCCAAGAGGATCAGGCCAGAAAGCATGGTAGGCTCTGCACAAAATGATTCAGTGCTGGTGAAAGTATCTTAAAATACACGATCAACTAAGTGAACAGTATCTTCACTTTCTTATACAAAGGTCAGTATATTTGTGTTCTATCAAAGTTTCTACATACACAAGATTCTAAATTGAGCAGAGTCAAAAATTGCTAAGAGCTGCAAGAAAAAATAAATTATTCTGCCAATAACATTGGCTAAAGATATTTTTGCAAGGAGCCAATTTAACCATTTTAAATATAACTATAGAGGTTAGAGGAGTACCAGGATTCCAGCCTTTCATTTGTAACAACACCCTTTATGATCAACTTTCCTAAAAATGGAAACTTTGAGACTAAAGAGAAACTGATGGTATAATAATTTTTCTTTTAGTTTATGAATTAAGCAGATTACAAATTATAAACCACATATTAGCGCTGTTATGCTTTTCGGAACTGAACTCTCTGCAGTCAGTTTCCTAATTTAAAAAGTAACATAGTTCTTTGTCCTTGAAATTGTAACAAAATGTTTAAGAAATTATTCATTTTCTGTTTTGATGAAATTATCAGACCTTGTTGTATCCTGATTTTAGGGAGACATCTAACAAAGTCTTGGATTATGTTACCATAAACTAGATGAAAAAGTAGAAATGTGGGCTTTGATAATAGTAAATAAAGAGTATAGACTAACGGATTGATGCCAAGGTGAAAGATTTTCTAGCAGTCCACCACAGGACACTGCCTATGACCTTGTGCTCTTCAAATATTCCATCAGCTATTAAGCTGAGTGCATGCGTGCGTGCTAAGTTGCTTCAGTAGTGTCCGACTGTTTCAGACGCTATGAACTGTAGACTGCCAGGCTCTTCTGTCCATGGGATTCTCCAGGCAAGAACACTGGAGTAAGTTGCCATGCCCTCCTGTGTCTAATACCAAATTGTTCTTAATATGAAGCATGAAAAGAAATCCGAAAAGAATCCTACAAGAAATTCTAAAAGAGGATGCTGTGAAAGTGCTGCACTCAACATGCCAGCAAATCTGGAAAACTCAGCAGTGGCCACAGGACTGGAAAAGGTCAGTTTTCATTCCAACCCCAAAGAAAGGCAATGCCAAAGAATGCTCAAATTACCGCACAATTGCACTCATCTCACACACTAGTAAAGTAATGCTCAAAATTCTCCAAGCCAGGCTTCAATAGCATGTGAGGCATGAACTTCCAGATGTCCAGGCTGGATTTAGAAAAGGCAGAGGAACAAGAGATCAAATTGCCAACATCTGTTGGATCATCGAAAAAGCAAGAGAGTTCCAGAAAAACATCTATTTCTGCTTCATTGACTATGCCAAAGCCTTAGACTGTGTGGATCACAACAAACTGTGGAAAATTCTTGTGGGAATACCAGACCACCCGACCTGTCTCCTGAGAAATCTGTATGCAAGTCAAGAAGCAACGGTTAGAACTGGACATGGAACAACAGACTGATTCCAAATCGGGAGAGGAGTACATCAAGGCTGTATATTGTCACTCTGCTTATTTAACTTATATGAAGAGTGTGTCATGCAAAACGCAGGGCTGGATGAAGCACAAGCTAGAATCAAGATTGCCAGGAGAAATATCAATAACCTCAGATATGCAGATGACACCACCCTTTTGGCAGAAAGCGAAGAAGAACCAAAGAGGCTCTTGATGGAAGTGAAAGAGGAGAGTGAAAAAGTTGGCTTAAAACTCAACATTCAGAAAACGAAGATCATGGCATCTGGTCCCATCACTTCATGGCAAATAGATGGGGAAACAGTGGAAACAGTGGCAGACTTTATTTTTGGGGCTCCAAAATCACTGCAGATATTGACTGCAGCTATGAAATTAAAAGACATTTACTCCTTGAAAGAAAAGTTATGATCAATCTAGATGGCATATTAAAGAGCAGAGGCATTGCTTTGCCAACAAAGGTCTGTCTAGTCAAAGCTATGGTTTTTCCAGTAGTCATGTATGGATGTGAGAGTTGGAAAGAAAGCTGAGTGCTGAAGAATTGATGCTTTTGAACTGTGGTATTGGAGAAGACTCTTGAGAGTCCCTTGGACTGCAAGGAGATCCAACCAGTCCATCCTAAAGGAAATCAGTCCTGAATATTCATTGGAAGGACTGATGCTGAAGCTGAAACTCCAATCCTTTGGCCGCCTGATGTGAAGAACTGATTCATTGGAAAAGACCCTGATGCTTGGAAAGATTGAAGCCAGGAGAAAGGGATGACAGAGGATGAGATGGTTGGATGCCATCACTGACTCAATGGACAAGAGTTTGAGCAAGCTCTGGGAGTTGGTGATGGACAGGGAGGCCTGACGTGCTGTAGTCCATGGGTCGCAAGAAGTCGGACATGACTGAGTGACTGCACTGAACTTATGGAAAGAAAGGTGTATTATCAATGATATGCATAAGAGTGTGGAATGAACCTCTAAAATGGTGATAGGAAAGATAAACTTACAAATGAGCAGAAGCTTGAAAATATTAGGAACACCAAAACAGACTATTACAATTATTCTGACAAAAAATAATATTATGACTCTATTGAGAAGAGAAGAAAAAGGAAGAAAGTCATGTAGATGACCTAAATTATTATCTATCATGTAGCAAATCTATAGCTAAATGTGTGAAATATATAAATTAGCAGCAAGTAGTAGCAATTTCGGAGAAGGCAATGGCACCCCACTCTAGTACTCTTGCCTGGAAAATCCCATGGATGGAGGAGCCTGGTGGGCTGCAGTCCATGGGGTCGCTAAGAGTCGGACAAGACTGAGCGACTTCACTTTCACTTTTCACTTTCATGCATTGGAGAAGGAAATGGCAACCCACTCCAGTGTTCTTGCCTGGAGAATCCCAGGGATGGAGGAGCCTGGTGGGCTGCCATCTATGGGGTCGCACAGAGTCGGACACAACTGAGGCGACTTAGCAGCAGCAGCAGCAGTAGCAATTTATCAGGAGTCCTAATGATAGTAATTATCAGCAGAAAAAAGCCAAATAATTAAAAGTAGTTTTCTATGAGGAAAATAGGGAGTTTCTGAGAAAAGAGCAGGGCATTGCTGTTTAAATTTTAAGCCCTCAGAAGTATTAGAATTTTAATTTTTAATACATATACATCTCTTAATTTGTTAACAAAGAAATAAAAAGTTAAATTTATATATTCATTCTTCTCCCGCAAAGGAATTATTCTTAAAGTAAACAACAGACGTCCTCTCCCACTGAAAAGAACCCAACGCCCTTGGAAAATGTCAAATTCCAGGTCAGGGGCAAAAAATGTACAAGATGATATTGAAACATCTTATCCTATCTGATAGCAAAGAACTTGTCAGAAAATACTGGGGTTGAGAATTCCCTGGCAGTCCAGTGGTTAAGACTCAGTGCTTTCAGGAAGGCTTGTAACTACCTCAAACAAGAGTTTGCTGGAAGTGACGCTATGTCACTGTGAAGGCTGAGTCGTAAAAAGGATACAGCTCTGCCTGGCTCTCACTCCCTCAGCATGCTCAGTCCTGGAACAGTTACCATACTTGGAGCAGCTCATATGATAGAAGACGTCCCATGTTGTTGTTCTGGCTGTTAGCCTCTGCTAAGATCTCAATCAACAGCTAGAATCAACTGCCAAAGGCATGAAAGAACCAGAATCCTGACTATGGCAACTCCAGCCTTTGAGTCTTCCAACTAAGGCCCCCAGATCATGAATCAGAGAAAAGCCACCCCCACTCTACCTTGGCCGAATTCCTGACCCACTGAATGCTTGGCATAATAAATGGTCATCATGCCACCAAGTTTCTGAGTGATTTGTTACACCAGCCACAGTAACTGCAACAGAGACATTAATGTTCAGAACTGAAAAGACAGATTGCAGTTTTCTCAGAAGCATCCGATACCTTGGCATCCTTGTTGAAACTCATTTGGCCATATATATGAGGATTTATTTCTGGTCTCTTTACACTGTTCCATTGGCCTATATGTCTGTCTTTATGCCAGTACCATCAGATTTTGAATCACTCTAATTTGTAATATATTTTGAAATCAGGAAGTGTGAGGCCTCTAGCTTAGTTTTTTCCCTCAAGATAGATGAGCTATTTTGTGTTTACATATGATATTCTATATAAATTTTAGGATGGTTGTTTCTATTTCTGCAAAATGGCATTGAGATTTCAACAGGGGTTGCACTAAATCCAATCCCTCTGGATATAAAGTAGCAATATTACTTCTTCTAATACATAAACATAGGATATTTTGCTTTTATTTATGTATTTTCAGATTTTTTTCAGCAATGTTTTATAGTTTTCAGTGTACAAGACTTTTACCCCCTTGGTTAGTTTATTCTAGAGTGTTTATTGTTTTTGATGCTATTGTAAATGAGACTGTTAATTTCCTTTTCTGAATGTTCATTGTTAATGTATAGAAAATCTATTTATTTTATTTTTTACTTTTTCTAAATTTATTAGTTTTAGCAGCTTTTTGTAGATCATTAGGGTTTTCTACATATAATATTATGTCATCTGTGAACAAAGAAAATTTTATTAATCTGCCTGGTTGTTCTATCCATTTTTGAAAGTGGGGGATTTTTTCTTTCAACTCTGTCAATGTTTGCTTCATGTATTTGGGTGCTCTGTGTTAGATGCATATATGTTTATAGTGGTTAAATCTTCCTGGTGAAATGATCCTTTTATCATTACACAATATCCTTTATCTCTTGTGACAGTTTTTGACTTGAAGTCTATTTTGTCTAAATGTGATCCTCCCTCTCTTTTGGTTGCAACTTACATAGAGTATCTTCTTCCATTCTTTCACTTTCAGACTATGTGTTTTTGTATCTAAAATAAATCTTCTGTAGACAGCATTAAGTTGGGTCTTGTTTTCTTATCCATTCAGCCTTTATGTCTATTAATTGAGTGAGTTCAATCCATATACATTTAGAGTAACTTCTTAAAGGGAAAGACTCTCTACTGCCATTTTGTTCATTATTTTCTGCTTGTCCTGTAGTTATTTTGTCCTTCTCTTCCTCTCTTGATGCCTTCTTTTGCCTTTCACTTATTTTTTGTAATGGCATACTTTGATTCCCTCTTCATTTTTTGGGGTGCATTTTCTATAGGTATTTTCCTTGCAGTCACTCTTTGTGTGTACGTGTTAGTTGCTCAGTCGTATCCAGCTCTTTGTGACCCCATGGACCATAGCCTGCCAGGCTTCTCTGTCCATGGCACAAGACAAGGCAAGAATACTGGAGTGGGTTGCCATTCTATTCCCTGATCCAGGGTGTAGTTACTCTTGGGATTACATAAAATGTCTTATAGTTACAACATGCATGCAGTTGTTCAGTTGTGTCTGACTCTCTGTGACCCCATGGACTGTAGCCCACCAGGCTCCTCTGTCCATGGGATTTTCCTGGCAAGAATACTGGAGTGGATTGTCATTGCCTCTTGCAGGGGATCTTCCCGCCCCAGAGACTAAACCCACGTCTCCTGCATCTCCTGGATTGGCAGGCTGATTATTTGCCACTGCACCAATCTATTTTAAATTGATATTGACTTAACTTCAATCGGAGAAGGCAATGGCACCTCACTCCAGTACTCTTGCCTGGAAAATCCCATGGACAGAGGAGCCTGGTAGGCTGCAGTCCATGGGGTCGCTGAGTTGGACGCGACTTCACTTTCACTTTCACTTTTCACTTTCATGTATTGGAGAAGGAAATGGCAACCCACTCCAGTGTTCTTGCCTGGAGAATCCCAGGGACGGGGAGCCTAGTAGGTTGCCGTCTATGGGGTCACACAGAGTTGGACATGACTGAAGCAATTTAGCAGCAGCAGCAGCAGTAACTTCAATCACATATACTCTGCTCTCCTCCCATTTTATGTTATCAGTGACACAAATCATATCTTTTTATATTTTGTATCTATTAGCATAGTTTTTTAGTTATAGCTATCTTTTATGCTTTTACTTTTTAAATTCTCTACCAGAATTAAAAGTGACTTATCCACCACCATTACAGTATTATATGATTCTGTGTTTGTCTATGTGTTTATTATTACCAGAGAGCTTTATATTTTTGTATGCTTTTGTGTTATGGCTAACATTCTTTCAACTTGGACACCCTTTAGCAGTTCTTGTAAGGCAGCTCTAGTGTTGATGAATTCCCTCAGTTTTTGTTTATCAGGGAATTTCTATTTTTGTCTTCATTTTTTAAAGTTAGTTTGGCCAGATACAGTGTTATCACTGTTGGTTGACAACTTTTTCTTTCAGCATTTTGAATGTTTCATCCCACTCCCTTCTACCCTGTAATGTTTCTGCTGATATATCTGCTCGTAATCATATGGAAATTTCTTTGTATGTGGCAAGTCTGTTTTCTCTTGCTGCACCCAGTGTTCTGTGCCTTTGACTTTTGATAGTTTGATTAAGGATATGTCTTGGCATTGGGCTCTTTGAGTTCATCCTACTTGGAGTTCTTTGAATTTGAATTTGGATGTCTATTTCCTGTCGCAGGTTTGGGAAGTTTTCAGCCAAATTTTCTTAAAATAATCTCTCTGCCCCCTTTTCTCTGACTCCTCTGTGACTCCCACAATATGTATTACAATGTTATTATATGTAATATAATGTTCAGTTTGCTGATGTCCCTTAAGTACTGCATCTATGGTAGTGTAAGTTCTCTAGAGTTGCAACAAGTCTCTAATCTCTCTCTATTGCTTAGAGGTCCCTAGCATCTAACATTCCAGTTCTGCCAGTGCTATAAACCAGATGAGATGAAAGTCAGATCTTTGATCAGCTACTCCTTGAAAGTCAGAATTCCTATCCCATTTTTCCCTTTTTTTCCTGATCACACCAAGCTGTGCTGGCTTGGGGAGGAGTGATTGCAGATTAAATAAAATGGCTTTTCTGACCTATTTCAATGGGCTATTCTTTGCTGGGTAACAGTGATTTCTTAACTGGTCTCTTGAGTTCTCATAAAGGCTTTTTGCACTATATATTTTGGCTCCATTGGAGGAACAAGGCCTGGGGCTTCATATTCCACCATCTTGATCTGTGTTCAGACTTTGACCTTTTATTCAATATAATTTTTCCTGTTCAAACTTTTTATATCTATCACATTTTATTTTTAAAATATGAAGAAAAATATTCAAATTCAAATTTTAACATATTGGAGAAAAATGTCTTTACATTTCTAAAAAAGCAAACACATACAGAGCATTGGTTTATATTATTTTATCACTATAATTATTCTAAAGTTCAGTAAGTATTAGCTTATTTCCACATATATTATACAAGGCTTCCATTATTGCGACCTTTTCTAAATTCATGCTGCCTTAGCAAAAGTACAATAATGCAACTTGCTATACTATAAGAAATAAGTTAACAATACAAGTAATTATAGAGCAGACATTTAAAATAGCCCTTACTAATGTTGGTAATAACTGTAAAATAAATGGATTTATTGAATTTTTCTTTTTCTTTTGGGCTTTAGGCCTTAGGATTTTTGTCTTCTTATGGAATAGGAATGGAATACAATCAAGCTAAGGTAAAGTCATTCTATTTTTTGGGGGGGGAACAAAATATGATTTTTTTAAAGGGACACTGAATAGAGAGTCTACTTTTTGAGTGAAGAGCTTACTCTAGAGTGGTGGGTAAGAACACAGCTCAATAGTTAGAGAAGGTTAGGGCCTGAATGCCATAGTTTCCTAATGTTCCATATTATAAAGTTTCAGATAATATCTACTCCATAGGGATTTTGTGATGTTTTAATGAAATATCATGTACAATCCCCTTTTCACAAACTTCAGAACTCAATAAGCCCTCAGTGAATGGCAGCCATCTTTAAAGAGGAAGAGAATGAAATTTAGGATTTATGTGGGAGTAGTTCGAGGTTCATTGCTGGGCTAGGAATATAAAAGCAGTGATTGGGTTTGAGTTTCAAATTTAGATGTCAAATAATTGTTTTTTAACTTTAGGCACTGATATATTATACCTTTGGAAGTGCTGGAGGAAGCATGATGTCGCAGATGATTTTGGTTTGTAATTAAATATTTTTGAGCCCAAATAGGTGTGTTATAAATATAGCATTGTCAGAATATTAAGAATTTATATGCCTGTGTTTTAGGGGTACAGATATTTGTCAGGAATCAATGTTCTACAGAATTGTGAAGTTGCCCTAAGTCATTACAAGAAAGTGGCAGATTATAGTGAGTAATCCACATAATTTATTTTAAGATAGACTTGCCAAGAAATTTAAAAAAAAAATCAATACTAGTTGAAATATTTATGAGGTATTTAAAGACTGTGCTTTAACATCAGTTATAATACAGCTCTTTCCATACAATGTGAAGTTTCTGATTTCTTAAGTTACTTTTCAAAAAGTTTTAAATGATTGTACTCATCTTTTATTTTTGTTAGCTCATGTCTCTAAATAATTCTGTTTTACTTGATCCTGTGACCTTCTTTCCTTAAACTGAGAATTTAAATATAACATCAATAAATATTAAGTAGTTTCTATAATTCAAACATTTCAAATATAGGATGCCTTGTTAAAAAATTCCTGAAGCTATGGATGTACCTATATTGTACAATGTATGTGCAAGATACATACACTGGCAATCTCTATCACTGCATTTGAGAACAATTCAAGTAACCATTACTCTATTACTCTATCCTTTGTCTACCAAAAAAAAAAAAAACATTGAGCATGAGGTTAATTATTTCTAGAATTTTCAAAGTTGCATGTAATATTTCCACATGCAGCATCACTAAACCAGACTACATAATAGAGTATTAAATACAAGTCTAAGAAGTGAGTAAGCTAAAGTCCATTTAGTTAGTTTCTATAATCATAATAACATCTAAATTTACATCTTTGTCATGATTAGGATCTGAGAAAAAAACTGCTTTTGAATTTAAGATGCTTTATATATCAAGATGTTTTTAGGTGCTTAATGAAACTGAAATTATTTTATAAATATTACTCAAGCATATTTACAGTTTATTTTCAGACTCTCCATAGGAAGTAAATAAGAAGCAGTTCTTACTCTTATATTTTAGTTTCAGGATGCCTAGAAAAAGTCAGTGATGGAAAGGTTGGTTGCCTTCTTCTGACATCTATCTTCTTTCCTGAGTCTGCCTGGCTAAGGTCTTCAGTGGGGTCTGACATATACTGATACAATGATTATACTGGTTACAAAGAATAGGTAGTGTCTTATACTTTTCTCAGAACCAAATAAACAAAATTAGCAAATTTCTGTCTCCTAAGGGTATTTCTGTTCTGTTGGTAGGCCCAATCTCGGCATAGTTTAAAGAGAATCAGCCTAATAGTGCTTGCTCTAAGATGACTTACGTATTGCTCCGGCTTGTTTCTGTTCACAGTTGCTGATAAACTGGAAAAAAGTGAAGGTATTCCAGTGGAAAAAGTGAGACTAACTGAAAGACCTGAAAATCTGAGTTCTAACAGTGAGATTTTGGACTGGGACATTTACCAATACTACAAATTTTTGGCAGAAAGAGGAGATGTTCAGATACAAGTAACGTATACAGATGAACTTAAATTTTTAGAACATTTTAATCACAAAGGCCTTGGTTCTCTCTGAGTCCTAGAAGGGTTAACAACAATGCCCCATCCAGAATAGGAAAGCAAAGAGAACCCCCTCCTCTTTGTCCTGCTCCTTTTTTGTCCTAACTTGTCGTTTCTTATAGCTTATGAAGGAGCCAGTTGCCGTAGTAGTGGCATTTTGGGGCACTTACTCCTAAAAAGCTTATTTTAATTTTTTTAAAAAAACTAGATTGTAATTATAGAAAAGAGTTACCATAAATGTTGGTTTTAATATGAATGAACTCTTATCAGGAGCCAGAAGCAGCCTGTCTTTGGAAAGGAGAATAGAAATATGACATCGTTTATGTGACCTTTGAGAACCAAAAGTTAAGGTCACTAGTGTGCCTGGGCATTGCTGTACATCATCACGCCAGCTTCCTGCCCCTGAGGAAGCTGCACACCCAATGTCAACCATTTACCCAATAAAACACAGAGTCAGGAATGGTTTCCAGACTCTTTTTTTAAGACATGCTAACTGCAGCAAACTGGATCGATGTACTACAGTAAAATCGTCAGGTAATTTTTTTCCCCTTTTCTTTGTTAAAATGAATACTACTGCTAAAATCATTTTCCAAAACTCTTCTTTTCTAGGTATCTCTTGGACAGTTGCATCTAATTGGGAGGAAAGGTCTGGATCAAGATTACTATGTAAGTCCATCTCAAGCTTGAGTCATGTGGGTGGAAGGACAGGGGTAAGGGAAGCTGAGGGTGGGTGGAAGAGCTGCCCAGGAAAGCCCACTGCTGCTTCCTTTGTCAGACCTGCTTCCCAGCTTTTGAAGGAGAATAGAGTTCGTTAGAGAAAGCACTTTTTCTACCTGCCTCTAAGTACAGAGGGGTAGAGGCCTGTGAAAGAGTAGCTAGCTGGGGGGCAGTCTCTGGGGTCGCACTGAACCCGCCCTCTTTCCACCCAGACTCACGATTGCACTGGGGCTGGGTGAGGAGGACACGCTCTCTCCTCTAAGGCGAGCTGTGGCCTGAGGACCAGCCTCAACCCCACTGAGCTAAATCAGAGGAAGGCTGCTTCCAACATAATTGGGTATATTATTAAGCTTCTTTATAAATTTGTAAAGCTCCTTTCAATCGCTTAACCTTATTTTATCCCAGTGAAGTTAGACGATTAATTAACAATTCAAATATATGGTGAAGAAGAAAGCAAATAAACTTAACCTACACAGGATCCTCCTCAGTAAGATGCTAAAGCCCATGGACGAGATCTTCTCTCAACCCTGATTGTAGTTTTAAGGCCCTAGATCCCCATAGATCTGGGGAAGTAGCTGATATTCTCCTTAAAAGATGACTTTGTAGCCCTTGTCATTTTATAGGAGCCATGTGCTCTCTGTCTCAAAGGAGTATTTGCTCTACTTCAATCCCAATGGCTAAGCAATAGAAATAACTACTTCTACAGCAGTTACATAAAAATCTGAACTGTTATTACTCTCTGTGTCATTTTACATTATTATTTCATGAATGTATCTTTGGGATTATAGTTTGTGTTTTATATGAGGTGCTATACGCTTTCAATGGGCTTCCTACATGGGCTGGTGGCTCAGCTGGTAAACAATCCGCCCACAATGCGGGAGGCCTGGGTTCGAGCCCTGGGTTGGGAAGATCGCCTGGAGAAGGGAAAGGCTACCCACTCCAGTATTCTGGCCTGGAGAATCCCCTGGACAGAGGAACCTGGCAGGCTATAGTCCCTGGGGTCGCAAAAAGTCAGACATGACTGAGCATCAACCGGGTTCGATCCCTGAGTTGGGAAGATGCCCTGGAGAAGGAAATGACAACCCACTTCAGTACTCTTGCCTGCAAAATCCCATGGATGGAGGAGCCTGGTAGGCTGCAGTCCGTGGGGTCACTACGAGTCAGACATGACTGAGTGACTTCACCTTTAACTTTATGTGCATTATGTAAATGTCAAAGTTAATTTTGTAAAATGTGATAAAATAGGTAGCAATTGAAATAAACATATGCATCCATCTCAGGACAGCTCAACTGAAGGTCTTCAACTAAGGTTTTAGCTTCTTGGATGAGAACTTCTGGATTCACAATGTTATGCCAATATCAGATTTCAGCCTGTGATGAGTTTCTTCTGCTAACTACAAGATGCAAAACTGGGAAGAAGTTCCCATTTTCCAAAAAGACAAAATTTGATTATGAAGGCACCAAAACCACACCTAATTGTCACCCTGCTTATTTAACTTATATGCAAAGTACATCATGAGAAACGCTGGACTGGAAGAAACACAAGCTGGAATCAAGATTGCCGGGAGAAATATCAATAACCTCAGATATGCAGATGACACCACCCTTATGGCAGAGAGTGAAGAGGAACTAAAAAGCCTCTTGATGAAAGTGAAAGAGGAGAGTGAAAAAGTTGGCTTAAAGCTAACATTCAGAAAATGTAGATCATGGCATCCGGTCCCATCACTTCATGGGAAATAGATGGGGAACTGCAGATGGGGATTGCAGCCATGAAATTAAAAGACACTTACTCCTTGGAAGAAAAGTTATGAGCAACCTAGATAGTATATTCAAAAGCAGAGACATTACTTTGCCGACTAAGGTCCGTCTAGTCAAGGCTATGGTTTTTCTAGTAGTCATGTATGGATGTGAGAGTTGGAATGTGAAGAAGCTGAGCACCGAAGAATTGATGCTTTTGAACTGTGGTGTTGGAGAAGACTCTTGAGAGTCCCTTGGACTGCAAGGAGATCCAACCAGTCCATTCTGAAGGAGATCAGCCCTGGGATTTCTTTGGAAGGAATGATGCTGAAGCTGAAACTCCAGTACTTTGGCCACCTCATGCGAGGAGTTGACTCATTGGAAAAGACTTTGATGCTGGGAGGGATTGGGGGCAGGAGGAGAGGAGGACAACAGAGGATGAGATGGCTGGATAGCGTCACTGACTTGATGGACGCAAGTCTGAGTGAACTCTGGGAGATGGTGATGGACAGGGAGGCCTGGTGTGCTGCGATTCATGGGGTCGCAAAGAGTCGGACACAACTGAGTGACTGAACTGAACTGAACTGATACAGAATGCCCACTAACATCTATAAAGTATATAAAACCCCACAAAGCTAAGCACTTCCAGTCAGCTCCAGCCACATGAACACCAGATGGGAGCTGTAGCTCCCTCCTTGTGAGAATGAGGTGCAGTCCCAAGGCTGGCAACAGAAGAGTCTGGTGCTACAGCAGCAAGAGCTAGGCAGTCAGGTCTCAGCTGAATGGCCCAGACAAGCTCTGCTATGGGCTCGTTCACATTCATTAGCTCTGTTTTACAGATGAGAAGCTGAGGCTGGATAGATGATGTAAATTGTTTCAAATCTCCCAGCTAGGTAGTAAGAGTGTTAAGAAATAAAAGTCCAACTCAGTATTTCTGTATTCAAAGCCTGTGCTCCTTTCATTAAAACTTACTTAAACTCAAGTTAAAACTTACTTACTTACTCTCGACCTGAGCAAAAACAAAAAACAAGTTTATAAAAACACCAGTCATTGATATCTAGTTTTCTTATTCATAAAACAAGAAAAAGGAATGATGTAATCACTCAGGTTGCTTCTAATTTTCTGTTGGTAGGTTGGGCCCCATTCTTCCCATCCAGACATCTCAAAAAGACTAGTTTAATTCCAGAACCATCCCAGCAGTAGGGCAAGCACAAGCTAGTCCTTCCTGCTTTCCTTAGCCTAAAGAAACCTGAACTTGGATGAAGGATTCCCGCCAAGGCATCAGACCTCAAGACTCACTGGCTATTCAGTTAGCTTAGGCTGCCATCATAAACCACCCCCAAACTTAGGAAACCTAACACAACCACCGTTTATTTAATTCATGATTTTGGCAGGTCAGTAGTTATGGCTGGGTTCCCCTGTGTGATTCTTCTGATCTTGGCTGGGCTTGTTCACACATCTATAGTTTGCTCGAGTTTTGACCAGGGCTGGCTGATTTATGATGGCCTGGTCCATGGCAGCTAGGATGACCCTGTCTCTCCACATGCTCTCATCCTCCAGCCAGCAGGCCCATGCTTTTTACATGGCAGTCAAATGTTTTACAAATGCAGTAGTGAAAGTCTCCTGAGGCCTAGGGTCAGAAACGACAGAATCAATTCTGCCGTATTCTTTTGGCCAAAGTCAGTCACAAGGCCAGCCAGCATTGAAAGAACAGGAAAAAGAACTTCTCTACTAGTAGGCAGACCTGCAAAGTATTATGGCTATTTTTGCAACTTGCCACAGCTTGAAGTGAAGTGAAGTCGCTCAGTCATGTACAACTGTTTGCAACCCCATGGACTGTAGCCCACCAGGCTCTTCCATCCATGGGATTCACCAGGCAAGAATACTGGAGAGGGTTGCCATTTCCTTCTCCAGGGGATCTTCCCAACCCAGGGATCAAACCCAGGTCTCCCGCACTGCAGGCAGATGCTTTAACCTCTGAGCCACCAGGGAAGCCCTGCGCCAAAATCAGTTTGGAGTAGTGTGAAATACGCAGAGAGGAGTGGGAAGATCTCCCCATGGCTAGCTTCTTATCCTTAAAATCTTACTTCCTCAGAGAGGATTTTCTTGATCAATTCTACCATTTTTTTAAAATCACTTATCTTATCATGCTGTGTTTATTTTTCTCTAGCCCCTCTCATTCCTTGTACTTTACTGATCTTGGCTTGTTAACTGTTTTTCTGCAGTGCAATGTAAATTCTTATCCATCTTATTCACTAATGTGTGTCCTGTACTTAGATTTGTACCTGGTACGTTTTAGGTACTTACTGTCTACTAAATAAATAAATGACAGCATCCTAAGAATTAGATGTTATTTCTCAGCCACTTGAGTGAGTATGCTAATGTTTTAGTCCACCAAAGAAAATTATTGCGAGGTTCTTTATAAATATAAGTGATGCCTGGTTTTTGTTGTTCGGTCACTTAATCATGCCTGACTCTTTGCAACCCCAGGGACTGCAGCACACCAGGCTTCCCTGTCCTTCACCATCTCCTGGAGCTTGCTCAAACTCATGTCTATCAAGTTGGTGATGCCATCCAACCATCTCATCCTCTGTCACCCTCTTCTCCCCCTGCCTTCAATCTTTCCCAGCATCAGGATCTTTTCTCATCAGTCGGTTCTTTGCATCAGGTGGCCAAAGTATTGGCATCAGCTTCAGTATCACTTCAGTTCAGTTCAGTTGCTCAGTCGTGTCCAACTCTTTGCAATCCCATGAATTGCAGCATACCAGGCCTCCCTGTCCATCACCAACTCCCGGAGTCCACCCAAACCCATGTCCATTGAGTCGGTGATGCCATTCGACCATCTCATCCTCTGTTGTCCCTTTCTCCTCCTGCCCTCAATCTTTCCCAGCATCAGGGTCTTTTCCAATGAGTCAGCTCTTCACATCAGGTGGCCAAAGTATTGGAGTTTCAGCTTCAACATCAGTCCTTCCAATGAACACCCAGGACTGATTTCCTTTAGTCTAAGGGACTCCCAAGAGTCTTATCCAACACCACCATTCAAAAGCATCAATTCTATGGCACTCACCCTTCTTTATGGTCCAACTCTCACATCCATACATGACCACTGGAAAAACCATAGCTTTGACTAGATGGACCTTTGTTGGAAAAGTAATGTCTCTGCTTTTTAATATGCTGTCTAGGTTGGTCATAGCTTTCCTTCCAAGGAGCAAACGTCTTTTAATTTCATGGCTGCAGTCAGCATCCGCAGTGATTTTGGAGCTCCCAGAAATAAAGTCTGTCACTGTTTCCATTGTTTCCCCATCTGTTTGCCATGAAATGATAGGACCAGATGCCATGATCTTAATTTTTTGAACGTTGGGGTTTAAGCCAGCTTTTTCACTCTCCTCTTTCAACTTCATCAAGAGGCTCTTTAGTTCCTCTTCGCTTTCTGCTGTAAGGGTGGTGTCATCTGCATATCTGAGGTTATTGATATTTCTCCCGGCAATCTTGATTCCAGCTTATGCTTCATCCAGCCCAGCATTTCATATGATGTACTCTGCATATAAATTAAATAAGCAAGGTGACAATATACAGCCTTGAGACTCCTTTTTCCAATTTGGAACCAGTTTGTTGTTCCGTGTCTGGTTCTAACTGTTTCTTTTTGACCTGCATACAGGAGGCAAGTGAGATGGTCTGGTTCCCATCTCCTTAAGAATTTTCCACAGTTTGTTGTGATCTGCACAGTCGAAGGCTTTAGCATAGTCAATGAAGCAGAAGTAGATGTTTTTCTGGAATTCTTTTTCTATGATCCAACAGATGTTGGCAATTGATCTCTGGTTCCTCTGCCTTTTCTAAATCCAGGTTGAACATCTGGAAGATCTTGGTTTATGTACTGTTGAAGTCTAGCTTGAAGAATTTTGAGCATTACTTTGCTGGTGTGTGAGATGAATGCAATTGTGCAGTAGTTTGAACATTCTTTGGCACTGCTTTTCTCTGGCATTGGAATGAAAACTGACCTTTCCCAGTCCTGTCCTGGCACTGTCCAGCAAATTAAAAATTAAAACACCTAGAAATGACTAGCTTCACGTTTTCACCCTCCTCATTGTTTGATTGAATTAATTTCTCTTATGAGTTGTCACTATAGGCAACATTTTCACCTTCTCCTCCCCACAAGATTCTTAATTATTGGAAACTATTGTATATGCAAGTCTTGATTACATTATCTTGAATTTGTATACATACATTTTAATGTTATTTGCATTTCTAAATATATACGGGCCCAGGATGAATTGGATTAGGAAAAGCTGGGTGTTTTGGTGCATGTTATTAAAGTGGATAAGGCATAATTAAGTTAGACCCAGCAGAGGAATAATATCAAATATGTAAAGGCAACTGCTTTGTCCACTCTGCCATCCATGAAAAAGAAAAGAGCTAATGCTATCCCTTTTAAGAGTGATTTACAGAGCCTGAGACAAAAGAAGTATTCCCAAATGTTTTTATTTTTATTTTATTTTTTTAAGAATATTGAAATGGCTTTAATGAACTGACATCGATCGATCTTTATGAAATATGGTTGCAATTAAAAAGTGTGGAACAGTATGTATAATATGCTGTTGTTTGTAATACAGTGGGCTTCCCAGAAGGCACAGTGGTGAAGAATCTACCTGCCAGTGCAGAGACACAGGCGATGAGGGTTCGATTCCTGGGTTGGGAAGATTCCCTGGAGTAGGAAAAGGCAACCCATTCTGGTTTTCTATACTGGAGAATTCCATGGACTCATGTGACTCACAAAGAGTTGGACATGACTTAATGACTGAACACACACATATTTGTAGTACATATATATAGAGAGAGAGAGAGAGAGAGAGATTTCATGTATATATATATTGATCATATATATTGAAATATATGATTATGTATTTCATGTCCCTAATGAGACATCTGAAAAACTGACAGTGGAAGTACATCTGTACATGATTGCTGGAAAAACCATAGCTTTGACAATATGGACCTGCGTTGGCAGAGTGATGTCTCTGCCTTTTAACATGCTCTCTAGGTTGTCATAGCTTTTAATTTCTTGGTTGTGGTCACCATCTTCAGTGATTTTGGAGCCCAAGAAAAGAAAATCTGTCACTGCTTTCACTTTTTCCCCTTCTGTTTGCCATGAAGTGATGGGACCGGATGCCATGATCTTAGTTTTTTGAATGTTGAGTTTCAAGCCAGCTTTTTCACTCTCCTCTTTTGGCTCTTCAGTTCCTCTTCCCTTTCTACCATGAGTGGTATCATCTGCATATCTGAGGTTGTTGATATTTCTCCCAGCAATCTCGATTCTAGCCTGTAACTCATCCAGCCTGGCATTCCAAATGATGTGCTCTGCATAAACATTAAATAAGTAGGGTGACGATATACAGCCCTGACATACTCCTTTCCCAATTTTGAACCAATCAGTTGTTGCATGACACATGTTACCCATTTGAAAAAAGCAGTTAAGAACTAGGCTCTACTTGAGACTTACTAAATTGAAATCTCTGACATGGCGCCCAGAAAACGGCTTTGTGGACAAGCTCCCTATTCTGCAAACTGGTATTGAGAACTACTGTTTCTTACTTTTTCCTTTTAAAAAACACCCTCCATTTTTTCTTTCTCCTGACTCCCCCTCTCCACGACGCCCCCACCATAACCACTTCTCCTCCCTTCACCTCCTTATCTAATGTGAGTCTCATGGTTTTGCAGTTCAATCTTTCCATGACCGGTGCTTTCTCACTTCGTTACCTCCCACCGTTGTCATGAAACCAAGCCTAATACTGGACCTATCTGCCTTTGCTGCCTGCAGCACACGGGCTAACTTTCCAAGCCCTAATCTCAGCTTCTACCTGGATTCTTTCTGGTAGTTCTTGGGTTCTTATTTAGTGCCTGTTGCATCCTTCTTAATGACTGTAAAATATCTTACCAATGCTCTCAAGGCATCTATACCATTCTTCCTCCCATAGCACAAAGAAAACAGAGGATATTGGACTGTACTCTCCGTTTCCTACCCTTCTACTTCTGAATTGATCTATATATGCATGCATCTTTTTTTCTTCTTCTCTTAGTGCATGAGATGCTGTTCCGCATAAGGAAATGGTTCTACCCAAGCTCTGGACCCCATCATTTGCAGTCTCTAACTCAGACTGTCAACCCTTAGGCACCACAAGCATTCTCTTTCTACTAGCACTTGCCTTGAGCCTATAAACAGGCCCTCTCACCCCTAAGCCTTCTGTCGACTCCAGCTTCTACTCTCATTCCCCTCTCCTTCTCAGCTATGTCTCTTAAGGGTGAAAGAACATTCCTCATCTTCCATTAACTTAACTCTCATCACTACTCTTGCCCAGATTGCCAGTGATTTCCTAGTTACAGAGCCCACAGGCACCTTGCAGTCTCTATCTTTGGAAATCCTTTTGCTTCTGGATCATTGCTGTCTTTTCCTGGTTTTCTCTTACTTTTCTGATTACCCTAGACTCAAGGGTGCTTTATGGAGATCTCACCTTCCTTCTCCTTTTCAAAGGTAGCCAGTGGTTTAATACAGAAAAAAAAAAAATCTTATTATCTACTTCCAGAATTCTCCTTGGTCCAGAAGATTCTAAAGCCTCCCAGTCTCAATCCTGTAATGACCCTCAGCTTGTGGGAACTACCAGAAAATGAAAACAAACTCCATATGAGGGGTGTTCAGAAATATGACATCTCAGAAGTATTTGTGAAAATCAGTCTCGAGAACAGAAAAATGAACTCTGCTTCAAAATTACAGCTGTAATCTAAATTTCCTTTTTCCATTTTATTTTAAATCTCTCACTCCTAACAACCTCAGGTTTACAAGAAATTCTTAAACTTCCCAATTTATGAAGAGTGTTTTATAAGCAGTTATTTATTTTTTAGCCTTCAGGCTTGTATTTTGAAAACCTGACATTAACTTACTGGGGGTTTGTTTGGCCCAACCTCTCTACCATTCTGCTTTCACGTAGCCTTTGGGGCTGGTATGCCATTTTTCATCATGAAAGTAATATATTCTTTTTAATCTGAGACAATGTAGAGAAAGGAGATGAAACTTTGTGACCCTCCTCCTGGGTCACAACCACTGTAAAGTTTGGTATCTTCCTGCTCAGTGTCTTCACCTCCTCCTCCCAACTTATTTCTGCATCATATTCTAATTGGAGTTCAGAGCCTGATTTGGAAAGTTTTTATGTCAACACACGCCATGTGCCTTGGCAGTTTGCTAAGTCTGAGAAACTTCAGAAGGCATTTTTTTCCTTCTGACTTACCCATGTGTTTCACTTTGATTCTTGGAAACATAGTCCTCTGTGCAATCTGGATATTAGACTACGGCTTTGAGTAACAGAAAATTCAACTCGCATTCACATAAACAATAAGGAAGAGTACTGCTTCAGACAGCTGCAACTCCAGGGGGTAGCACAGGCTTCAGAGACAGTTTAATTAGTGTCTCTAGGGATCTATTTTCCTACTGTACCCTGAGATGACCTCCTGTATGTGTTGGCTTTGACGTTGTGTGAAATGGCTGTAGCAGTTACTGGTTTCACATAGAAATGTCATGAACTTGGGTGAAGTTCACCTAAGAGCAAGGAAACTTCTTTCCCAGGAGCCTCTAGCATTCTTGAGTCAATTCCTGTTCTCAGGGCAATGCCACACACTGACTTTGGCTGTGGTTCCTGGACCAAGTACTGCCACGGGAATGGAATTACCCTTAGACCAGACAGTCCCAAATATGAACTGAGACACAAAGGGTATGTTGGGAGGGGTGGATGCCTAAATAAAAGTGGGTTATGTTAAAGATCAGAGAGGAGGAACAGAGATTGAACAGACAGACAAACATACATGGGTTTGGAAACTCAGCCATTAAATGTATTTATTAAATTTATTTAATGTATTAATTAACTAATTGACTTATTTACACATTTGTGGCTTATTATTATTTATTTCATTTTTAAAACTTTGATGATACTTCATATAGTTGAATATCCAAAACAAAAGGATATACAGTGATGACCCCAGCCATACAGACGTATTTTATGTATATTCAAGAAAAATACATACATACATATATATGCACATACACATATATGCTCTCTTTTTATACACAAAGCATAACACGTTACACACACTCTTCTGTACCTTGCCTTTTTTTTTTTTTTTTGGCTGCATCGTTCAGCTTGTAGGATCTTAGTTCCTCAACCAGGGAATGCAACCCAGGTCCCTGGCCATAAAAGAGAGGAGTCCTAAGTAGACTACCAAGGAATTCCTAACACCTTGCTTTTTCACTTAACCCTATATATTTGAGATGATTATATAATATTAATAGGTGAAGGTGAAGTCGCTTAGTCGTGTCTGACTCTTTGCGACCCCGTGGACTGTAGCCTACCAGGCTTCTCCGTCCATGGGATTCTCCAGGCAAGAATACTGGAGTGGGTTACCATTTCCTTCTCCAGGGGATCTTCCCAACCCAGGGATCGAACCCGGGTCTCCCGCATTGGAGGCAGATGCTTTAACCTCTGAGCCACCAGGGAAGCCCAATATATCAATATTAATATTACATTATTATATAATCATCTCCAATATATAGCAAACAAAGAGCTTCATCACTCCTTTTTCACTGCATGGTGTTATACTGTATCTAATTATACAGTACATACAGTATTATATGAATGTGCCACGATTAATTTAATGCCTATGGATGAGCATTTAGGTAGCTAAATTTTTGCTTTTAAAACATGGCTATAATGAATAATATTGCAGTTTGCACATTTGGCAAATATCTAAAGCATGAATTTGTAAATGTAGAGTTAATGCCAATTGCTCTGTCTAGCTGTTGTACCAGTTTATACTCCCACTAGCAGGATAGGAAGTGCCTGTTTCAGAGCACCCTCATCCACAGAGATTTCTATCAGACTTTTGGGTCTTCAATAATTTGATCATTGAAAATTGATGTCTTGGTATAATTTTAAAACTTTACAATTTTTTTTTTATTGTGCGTGAGGATGAATCACTTTCATTTGTGCTTTCTCTTCCAGGCCTTGGCCGTTCATATTCTTTGCCCATTTTTCTATTGCACTGTTGATCTTTTCATTTCCAGTTTGTCTGAGTTTATATGCCAAGGAAAATTAGTCTTTGGTCTGTAATAGAGCTTCAAATATTTCCATCCAGTTTGTCATTTCGACTTTGCTTACGGTTTTTGCTGAAATTTTCATTTATGAAATTGAACATAAAATCTTTTCTTTTCTTTTATGGTTCTGGATTTACAGCCACAATGAGAAAAGCCTTCCCTACTCTATGATGAATAACTCTCTTTTAGCTTTTGCTAAAAGAGAAGATGGTTTCATTTTAAACATTTAAATATTATATCTACTTAGAATTTATTCTGGTTAGCTGTGAGAAATCAGTCCAACTTCGATTTTTTCCCTATTTGATTAACTTTAATTTTATGCTGTTTAATAATGATACCCTCTCTTGTTTTGTGACACTCAAGGTACTGCCAATACTCTATAAGTATTTTCTAAAAATTGAGTCTGAGTGAACTCCGGGAGTTGGTCATGGACAGGGAGGCCTGGTGTGCTGCGATTCATGGGGTCGCAAAGAGTCGGACACGACTGAGAGACTGAACTGAACTGACTGAAGTTTTCATTAACTTTAGTTAGCAAATAATAGCTCAGAAAGCTTCTGTAACTCATCGTAGACCATAGTATATTTTGGAGGTTAGAGAGAACATGGGATGGAAAGGTCTTGAAATCATATGAAGAATAATGCTTGTTGCATTTCCATCATCATTGCTATTTGGAAATGTGCTTATTCAAGATATGTATTCCCAATATTAGCAATTAAAAATGGTAAAGTCTGACTTCAGTGAATTTAGTCACTTAAAACTGGCATATTTAATGTTCTACTTAACAATTCACACTCTTTTTAGACATGGCATCATTAATCTCCTATAGGCTTGGGGCAGGTAGCTGGCTCCTGTGTGCTTTCTAAGATGCTGCTGAGCCCCGAGTCTTCAAAGGTGAAGCACCTGAGGATCTGAAGCCCCTCCGAGTCTACCCATAGAGAAGGGAGTCACATCTTGGATCCTTAAGTGGTGGTTTTTGGCAATGGGACCAACCAAATCCAGATACTCAGGGACACTCTACTAATCTTCCTCTCACTGCAAGGAGAATGTACTAGGCATTGTGATTCTCTAGTGGGATAGAAACTAATATTCATCCAACAGCAACAGTGTCAGGGTCACTGCTGAGTAAAAATCCTTTGACAAGTATAAGCAGACATCTGCTCGAGCTCCGTCACATCACATTAGAGCTATTTGTTTACTGCTCTGTCTCTCCCAGGAGACTGGGGTGTTTTCTAAGGGCAGAAGCCTTTGTTTTCTTTGAGCTCCTATAGCTTAGTACACTCATCCCTCTCTAGAGGAATGTGTCTACTGCATACTGTCTCTCTTTCGTGGACAGTCTGCTTATATACGCCACTCTTCAATACACACCATCTGTTGAGCAGTTTCTGCGTGTCTGCCACTGAATTAAAAGCACTTCTCATGCGTCACATTTTTAATACTCACAACTGCTCTATGAGGTTGCTACTATTATTTCCCCCATTGTAATACTGAGGAAGAACTGGACATGGAACAACGGACTGGTTCCAAGTTGGCAAAGGAGTACGTCAAGGCTGTATATTGTCACCCTGCTTATTTAACTTATATGCAGAGTACATCATGCGAAATGCTGGGCTGGATGAAGCACAAGCTGGAATCAAGATTGCAGGGAGAAATATCAATAACCTCAGATATGCAGATGACACCACCCATATGGCTGAAAGTGAAGAGGAACTGAAAAGCCTCTTGATGAAAGTGAAAGAGGAGGGTGAAAATGCTGGCTTAAAATTCAACATTCAAAAAATGAAGATCGTGGCATCCGGTCCCATCATTTCATGGCAAATAGATGGAGAAACAATGGAAACAGTAAGAGACTTTATTTTCTTGGGCTCCAAAATCAAAGCAGATGGTGGCTGCAGCCATGAAATTAAAAGATGCTTGCTCCTTGGAACAAAAACTATGACCAACCTAGACAGCATATTAAAAAGCAGAGACATTAAAGGTCTGTCTAGTCAAAGCTATGGTTTTTCCAGTAGTCATGTATGGATGTGAGAGCTGGACCATAACGAAAGCTGAGCACTGAAGAATTGATTCTTTTGAATTGTGGTGTGAAGACTCTTTAGAGTCTCTTGGACTGCAAGGATATCCAAGCAGTCAAACCTAAAATAAATCAGTCCTGAAAATTCATTGGAAGGACTGATGCTGAAGCTTCAATCTTTTGGCCACCTGATATGAAGAACTGACTTATTGGAAAAGACCCTGATGCTGGGAAAGATTGAAGGCAGGAGGAGAAGGAGACGACAGAGGATGAGATGGTTGGATGGTGTCACCGACTCCATGGACATGAGTTTGAGCAAGCCCTGGGAGTTGGTGAAGGACAGGGAGGCCTGGCACACTGCAGTCCATAGGGTTGCAAAGAATTGGACATGACTGAGTGACTGGCTGACTGAATGAATAGTGAGGAAACTAAAGGACTGAGAGGTTAAGTAACTTGCCCAAAGTCACACAGGCAAAAAATGGTGGAGCCAAGATTCAAATTCCTGATTGTCTAATTCCAGTGCCCACTGATCTTAATAACTACATCACATTGTTTCTCTCCAGTCTGTGGAAGAAAAACAAATTCTATGTAAAATAGTACTTTTACTTCTGCCTTCCAGGACAATGTCATAATCCAGCCCATGGGATATGGCTTTTTACGATTGCTGTTATTTGTCTAGGAAAATACTTTGATGTTCCTATTTGAATAATCCCACTCTCACCTCTCCCAGGGCAAGAGAAGTAGTGAGTGAAACTAAGAAGGCCAAATTACTTTATATATGGAAGGAATAGGGTCTGTGAGTTGATAGCTGGTCAACAGAGACAGCGTAAGGCACCCTAAAGAGATGAACAGGGCACGAGAGAATGACAGCTGGATAGGACAGTGAAACTGTACGTGAGATCATGGCCAGTGAGGAATTTCCTAAGGTGAAGAAGACTTAAGAAATGTACAAATAACCCTGAACCATCAGCAATAGTTTGCGACCTACAGCAAGCACATGTAAGAAGTGTTTTGTCTGGATTTGCAGAGAGGGAGAAAGAGGAATGGTCCTGGAAGGGGGGCAGCAGAGGCAAGAGTTGAAAGAAACAGTTTGGAACAGGCAGTAGCAGTGGAAAAAGCAAGTATCATCAACAGCCCACTGCTACACAAGACACCCAGAAACCCACAGGAAATACTGCAAGTGACTTTTCACCTGTATCTGGAGGCTTGAGCGAAACTGACTCCCAAAAGGTGAACGACATAGAGACGGCCGAGTTCTAGTAACCAACTCTTTTCTCCCCTTCTGTGATTGAACCCAACTGCATTTGTTCAGCTGCATCACATAGAAGTTTCTACCAACATGCTTATCCTTTTAGTATCAGTGCAGAGTTTCAGAGTAGAGTTTCAACCTCAGACCTGTTGATATTTGGGGATGAATAATATTTTGTTGTGAAGGGGTTTTAAGATATAACCATCTTATAAGATGTTTAGCAACATCTCTAGATGCCAGGATCTCCAATGATGACAATAAAAAATATCTCCAGATGTTGCCAAGTGTCCCAGGGTGGGTGGGGAGGTAGAAATCATGACAGCACTATTTTGTGTGAAAGGGGCTCCCAAACATATTCTGAGTGTCTACTAAGTCACACTAAGTGGAACATCTGAATGTCTGCACAGTGGCCAGGAGTGATGCTGCAGCAAGTTCTCAGATCTTCACAAATATTTAGATTGTATTCGTGTAATAACAGTGTTTCTATAGCCTACATTACAGACAAAGTGATGGTATTGCCATTACTGGAACATTGTAGTTTTAACGTTTCGTACAAATGAAAATTAAGATTTGGTTATACACATTTTTCCTCTAAGCAAATGACCATTACGTTAGTATGTGTCAGGGATGGGTACCCAGCTTTAATATAGAAGAATGGCTCCAAAGAACTGAACAGGGTACTGTCAGAGTCGGATCTGTGGGGAAGGCTGCACAATGAGCTCAAGTGATTCTCCACCTGTGCCTTCTGGAGCTTTCAAGGTGGATGACATTCACATAAGCAACACACTCTCATAGGAGAACCTAGATTCAAACCTTGGTGAAAACCAACATTCTCCAGGGAAGTGAAGGAGGGCAATAACTTACCATCATGACAACTATTATTGCCTCCACCAGCCATGGTCTTTCAGTGCTGTCGCACAGATAAAACTGATGTGTGTGGTTCCCTAGGTAGCTTTCTGTAATTTGACCCATTCTCCTTGCTCCTAAAGCACATTTGAATACAAAAAATTGAGAGAGACATCATCTACTCTGATTTATGATTCTAAAATATATCACCATTACCCCTGAACCTAGTAGAATATTATATGCAAATTTTACCTTAATATAAACATATCAACATCAACTCTTCTTTTTTGTTAATGACAAATTATTGTGTGATATCGCACAACTGATTGTCACACAATGGACTCGAACCTCTGGTTGACTAGGAAGGATGTGGGATTGAGATTCAGAGAAACTGGGTTCCTTTCTGAACATCAACTCACTGACTGTTGCTTAAGAAAGGAAGTCTCTTTGCTGATCTGTAGAATGCATAGTAAAATAACCTGTTTCTCTAAGACTTGTTGAGAGGATTAAATCAAGTTTAAAACAATCTGCTATGAATTGCTAAACAAGTGTTCATCACTATCATTACCTCCCACAACCACCATTACCTTACATAGGTCACCCAGTCCAACCTTGTATGGTATCCAGCTTTTTCCTGCTACAAGCCCACAGGAAAAGCCTGCTCAGTGGTGTGGTACGTACATTACATGCTTAAGGTGGAAAAGTGTCTACATTGGGGTGAGTTGAAATACTGATCCAGCCCAAATGTCAAGTCTGCTTAAGCAGCTGCTAACTGAAAGGAATTGCCCCAGCTCTTATTTCTTGCTGCTTCCACAGAGTCAAACAGCAGCTGAGAGCCAAGATTCTCTGCCACCAGTTCCTTTCTCAGCAGTATAGGCTAGGCCAGTATCCTGGGATCTGACATTAACAATTAGGAATTTCTTAAGCAGCAGCAGACTGGGAAAGGCAACTGTCAGTGTTAAAGAAATATGTTGAAACTCAGTTTTTTTCTTTTTACAGTAAAAGCCATGAAGATAGAGAAATATGCTGAGTTGACTCACCCCCCTCAATATAGAGCAGTCATCTTGACGACGACTCTCATCCTGACGATGCTAAACAGGTGACCTGTTCTGTCAGCGATGAGATCCAGAGCTCTTGGAACACAATGTGTCTCATTATGTCAGCTAGTGGAGGAAAATGTTGACTAAGACTCGAAGATCCCAAGGGTTTTAATTAATAGGAAAATTTGACTCCATCGCAGTCATTAAATAAATGGAAAGGAAACCAGGAATCAAAATGATAAGGGTGGGGAGCCTAGGCAGGAAGCATGTAGGGAAATGCCCTGCAGGCTTGCATGGGCACTGTTGCAAGTCAAGGCTGGATTGATTAAGAGACTGAAACAGACTTGGCCACAAACACAGAGCCTGGAAGGTATGTCCACCTGCATTCTTATCCTGTTCTTTATTGAGCAAACTCCACTTCCTCTCTTTATCTTCTGCTTTCCAAGTACTCATCCATCAGCTGTTCCACTAATGGCTGCCTTTGCAGGAATGAGAGGCTTAATTATGCTTGCCTTCAGAACAGGATGCAGAAGGTATCTCGTGATATTTCTTACTCTCCTCTCTGCATCTCCATGAACATCTCCTATTCCCAATGCCCGGAATCTGCTCCTGTTTGCTTAAAAACTTCAAACCATCCCTTAAGGCGCACCAGTCTCTATGAAACCTTCCTTGACCATTCTGATCATACTAAGTTTTCCTTTTATTATAACACCTGCAACTTGGTATGTAACGCATTTAATAAACACTCAGACATCCTTTTCTCTGTCTCATATGTGCTGACCTTTTCTTCCCGAATAGATTATAAACCCCTGAGGACAGGAACCACATCTTAAACTTATTGAAACCGCACATCTAATTCCATCATTTGCCAATTAGCCCAGCTGAGATCCTAGATTATCTCTCGGATCTGGGAGAATTTAAGGAGCCCTAAGCTGACTTCTCTAGAGAAGTGCATCAAATCAGCCTTGCTGTGGGGCCTACACAAACCTTTTCCTTCATCCTAGTCTGTTGCCTAGAGATCAAGTCCCTAGCAGCCTGAATCTGGGTCCCTTTTCAGAGACACTTGTTCTATCCATTTGTTTCAGATTGCGTGCTGGGCTCCTGCTCCTGTCTGTCCTCCCAAATCTCTCCTCTCAACTGCTCTCTGCAAGAATCAGTTCCCATGAGCCCACCATCCACAGCAGCTAGCTTGGGTTTCAGGCTGCCCAGACCTCTCCTCTATGTGGTTGTGCTCCACTCACATCTCTTCCCCTTCCTGGCATTACCAGCCAGCAAGCTTTTCTTTCTGCCAAGACTTTCTGGGAACGTCTGCCTTGCTCCAGGGCTTCTGGCTGGCCTGTGAATCTTTTCCACTCTGCCATCAACTAAGCCATCATTCAAAAATTCACCTGTAAGTTGAAGAAAGCTTGCATATGCGCATATAGGCACACACACACACACACACACACACACACACTCACAAATTCATTTATCAGTTGAGAAGATTTTCACTACCTTTCTAAATTTATACTCTCCCTTTTTGGGCATTTATCATCATTTCTAGGTCTGCCAATGTCCAACTTGGAATTTTCTTTAAATCAAAGGGGCCTTTAGAGATTGTTTATTTCAACTCTCTTATTTTATTCCTAGTCTCTATTTTACTACCCTACGTTTATGCTTCTATTTAGAAGCCAGTGGCAGAGGACTCTGCTAATGATAACTTTAGTGAGGAATCCTCCTTGTCTGTTAGCAAATGGCCACAGTGCTCAAAGACCTCATAGAAGGTCTCAACTTTGGAATCAGTTACCACCAAAATCTGTTTATCCGTTGCTGAGATGAGATCATTTCCTTCTCAGCCCCAGAAAGGAGACACATATACACCGTAAAAGTACACACACTCTCTCTCTCCTTCTCTCTCTCTTTCTCTCACTCTGAATGTGATCAGCCAGCTTTCTGTCTGGAACAATCAAAATACCTCCTAGCTGGAATGACAGCATCATTTTCTTGACGCTGAAATAGGAGAGCGATAAAGCAGGTCTCAGCAGGCACAGCAGAAATGCCCTGCTTTTAAGATTCGTGTTTCAAAAGCGGTGCCATGAGACCAAAAATGCAAAGCAGGCTGTGTTATATGCTGGCAAAAATATAGTTAAAGGCAGTCACCTCAACCGTGCTTTCAACTCTGGAGGAAGAAACACCACTACTAATTTCCCCTCCTCACCCTGAGGTTGCCATGGACACTGGGATTTTCCCAGAGCCATTCCCTTGCTGTGCTGGATGCTGTGAGTGGGCTAAGAAAATTGCAGTATTTCCCACATAATGATCTTGCTATAGCTTTGGAGGTACCAAACCTAACGTCTGTAGAGTATGCCTGTCTCTCCCCTCTCTGCTTTGCTTGGTGAGGGAACTCTTCCCTTTACAGAAAACCCCTGGGAATTACCTCCCCACTGTAGGTGTCTAGCAGATTTTCCCCACACTTTTTACTTTGACTTTTCTTTGAGTAAGGAGAACAATGCTGGGTTAACACTTTAAGAGCCATGTAACATAGGACAGTGCCATTGGGAGGGAAACAGGATAGAACTCAGAAAAGAGGTGCTTGAGTCCTGGGACTTCAGTCAGATCTTCGACGTCAGGATATTGCAAACCCTTCTTTAGAATGCAGGCACTAATGTTAAAATGGGCTTCCTGAGGGTTCAGACAGTAAAGAATCTGCCTGTAACATGGAGTACCTGGGTTTGATTCCTTGATTGGGAAGATCCCCTGGAGGAGGGCATGGCAACCCACTCCAGGATTCTTGCCTGGAGAATCCCCATGGACAGAAGAGTCTGACGGGCTACAGTCTACGTATGGGGTTGCAAAAAGTTGCACACAGCACAGTGTTTAATTAACTCATGTCATCTACAGAGCACTTGGAGTAGAAGCTGCTACCTTCAAGTAAACATCACTCTATCTGGGAACTTATTCCTGGACACTGGTTGTGAGTCAGTGAAAAACTCCAAATGATCAGTTGCTGTTTTACACTTTCAGTTTATACAACAAATAACAAGAAGGGCTTAGCTCAATTCACTGGAATCTCCCCACAAGACAGTTCGTTTCTATTCGGAAACCCCGGTCGGTAAATTTTAATAGTAAAAGAGAGGCTTACGTCAAATGAGCAGAAATGAAAGCAGAAATGAAACAGTTTATATAGTCTCAGTTTCCATGACTCTCAAAATCATTGATCAGTCAACACACAGCTCAACCAGAAAAACCAAAACCCTTTGTTACAGGCAGAATTCTAAGATGTCCCCCAGGATTTCTGGCCCCTGGTATCCTCAAGACTTCTCCTGGTTGTTGAGTCAAACACCAACCTAGGTGCTGCTGTGAAGGAATTTTGAAGGTGTTATTAAGATCCCAAATCGGTTGACCTTAAGATAGGGAGATTATCTGGGTGATCTTGACCTAAATTTGCAACTAGAGATCAGAGGCAGAAAAAGTCTTGGAGAGTTAAAGTACCGGAAAGGAAGATTCTCCATAGATGGCTTTGAAGATGGAAGAGCCAGGTGACAAGAAATGCCGCATTTCCAGGATAGCTGAGAGTGGCCCCCTGGTGATAGCCAATCAGGGCACAGGGATCTCAGTCCTCTAGCTGCAGGACCCTGAATTCTGTGACCACCTGTATAAGCTAGTGCAACCCCTAGCTCCAGATGAGAACACAGCCCAGGTGATAACTTGGTTCAACCTGGATAGAATCTGAGACAAGTGATGTTCTTCCAAGATGCCTGGCCCACCAAAACCATGAGATAATAAATGGGAGTTGTTTAAAGGGGCTAAATTTGTGATAACTTGGTACTCAGCATGGAAAGCAAACACATACTCTGTAGATGGCATAAAAGTTTCTTATCCAAGACAAAAATCCTAACTCCTCAGAAGAGAGACTGACCCACCATTATAAATCAGATCTATCAAGTAAGTTTCTTGCTGCTCAAAGTTTGATCCGTGCACCAACAGCACACACACAGCCTGGGAGCTGGTTATAAACGTAGCCTCTCAGAGCCCATCCAGAGCTGCTGAGTCAAAATCTTTATTTTTACAAATCCCCCATGATTCATATGGTTTCCTTGGTGGCTCAGTGGTAAAGAATCCACCTGCCAATGCTGGAGTCATGGGTTTGATTCCTGGGTAGGGACTATCCTCTGGAGTAGGAAATGGCAATTCCCTCCAATATTCTTGCCTGGAAAATCCCATGGAGAGAGGAGCCTGGTGGGCTACAGTCCATAGAGTCACAAAAGAGATTTAGCAACTAAACAGCAATGTGATTCATATGCATATTAAAAAGCAAGAGTCACTGTTTACCACTCTAGTTCAGAGCTGGAGAACTGGAATCAACAAAACCTGAATTCTCACCCTGGCTCAGAGTTTTACTAGCTGAGTGACCCTGGACAAACTGATGAACTTCTCTGAGCTTCTATTAATCTATGAAGTGGAGCAAACAATATTACCAATTTCATAGGGGGTGCAGTGAGGCTTAGGAAATGGCAACCCACTCCAGTGTTCTTGCCTGGAGAATCCCAGGGACAGAGGAGCCTGGTGGGCTGCCATCTATGGGGTCGCACAGAGTCGGACACGTCTGAAGCAACTTAGCAGCAGCAGCAGCAGCAGCGGTGAGGCTTAAATGAGACAGCCTGTAAAGTGCCCAGTGTCTGGCATGAAGTAAGGGTTTAATAAATGTTGGTTGTTATTAAATTGGGCACTAAGAGCTGAGTGAGCTCAGTAAAGAAGGAAAACCACATCAGTTGGAAACAACGCAGGATCTCTGTAGTGAATATCCTCCTCCGAATAAATACGCCCTCATGGACTTCTGCAGAAGGTTGTGACCTTGGATTTCTACCCCAGTAAGCATCCCCTGACACCAGGCTGGGTCAGCATGTTTTTCCATCTGGAAAATCATCTCTTGTAACCACCTGTGTCTCCCGTCTCCCCTCTTCCCCACTCAACCTCCCCTGGCAACATCAACCTATTAACCTTGCTGGGCTCCACCTCACTTAGCTAATGAGATCTGACCAGAAACCATAGAGACGGTTGTCAGAACCCCTGAGCAGGTGGTATCCTTGGATATCAGTGAGAGCTCACCCCGCAGAAAAGATGAATAGATATGCCGGCCACAGAGCACAATCTGGATGGCTCTTTTAGTGGAAATCTCAAGTTCTTTTATTTTTGCTGGAGGAAATGGTGACGATGCAGGTAGCATCACAGAGCACAAGAACAGATGAGCACACCGGCAATTATAAATGGCCAGGATCTAAGTGAGAGGAGTCATCTAGGATCCCCTCTGGAGCGGCCCGGCTTCCCCTCCTGGCTCCTCTGTTCTTGACAAACCCTCCTCTCATTTGCTTTATCGTCTCACCCTGAGCCAAAGAAATCTCTATGGTTCAATACAAATAGTGAGGATGATGTTGATAATAATAACGGCTCTCATTTGTTGAGAGCTCCGAGTGCCAGGCACTTTCCCTGAATTATTTATACTTGTTATAACAACTCTGTGAGATAGGCATTATTAGGTTCCTTTTTAGTCAAGGAAATGGAGGCTCAGAGAGGTTAAGTGGCTCACCCAAGTTTACACAGCAGATAAAGAGTTGCGTTTGGATACAAACCTAGATCTGCTTACTCTGAAGCCTGTGCCATCTTCATCTTGTCTCCACAACAGAGCTGTCATCCTGATTCCTGGTCTATGCTCTCGACTCTCTGCCCAAACCCAGTATTTGGGTCTTTGATGCTTTTGCTCATTCAGCACCTGCTGTTTCTTCTTCTCCTCCTCTTCTCCCTTCCCTTCCTCCCCCTTCCTCTTCTTTTTGCTGAATTATAGTTATTTACAATATGTGTTAGTTTCAGTTTTGTACAGCAAAGTGATTTGGTTATACATATACATATATGTATGTATCTATATTCTTTTTTCAATGTTTTCCATTATAGTTTATTAGAAGATATTGACCATAGTTCCCTGTGCTAGATGGTAAATCCTTGTTGTTTATCTATTTTATGTATGATACCGTGCATCTGTTAATCCCACACTCCTAACCAATCAGCTTCTGAATTGCCTTTCTTCTGTCCTGCCCAGGGGTGTACTTCTTCTGTCTCTTGTCTTCTCGTCTCAGATGCTTCCCTCTCTGGCCCCTGGACCTATGCAGCACTCGCCTGTTTCCTGTTGATTCACATGGTTCTGATCCAGAGTTTCCTCATCTCACTGCTCCTAAGTGTGCTGACTCGGCCTGACCAGTGCAGGTTCGGCATGACACCCCTGTGCGTTCAGGCATGTCTGACTCTTTGCGACCCCATCAACTGCGGCACTCCAGGCTCCTCTGTCCATGGGGATTCTCCAGGCAAGAATCCTGGAGTGGGTTGCCATGCCCTCCTGCAGGGGACCTTTCCAATCCAGGAATCAAGCCCAGGTCTCCCACATTGCAGGCAAATTCTTTACAAACTGAGCTGCCAGGAAACTCGGCGTGACACACCTAGACTCTAGAAACTGTCCCCCCCTTTTGACCCCATCTCACAAGTAGGGTCTCCTATATTCTCCAGCCTGGCTCACGATTACAGAAGAGAATTTCCTGGATGTTTCAGGTGTTAAAGTAATTAAGCAAAGAGACCATTAGATTGAAGTGGCTCTAACGCCTTGGCAGCCTATATAAGAAAACCTAAACCTAAACCAGAGTCCATGCACTCACAGCCTAGAAAATGAAATTTAAGGACAGTCACAAACAGACACCTATAAGGCACCTGCTTAAGCTATAACCTAGCAAATAATTTCCTTGCTTTGCTTCCATGTCCTTTCTATAAGAACCTCTCCAGTGCTCCTAACACCTTTTTTTTTTTTTTTTTTGGTGTTGCCTGATTTGTATCACTGTGTGCTCAAATAAAGTCTGAAAAATATTAGTGTCTTTCCATTTACACAGAAAGACCACTCCACCTAGGTTCTGCTCTCTGTTCCTGCTATACCCTGCCTTGAATATTCTTTCTTTCTTTCAAAACCACACTCTATTGCCCAGCTCATACCTGATTCAGCTCCCACCCTCCTACACACAGAATAATACCTGGACCTGGAATCATAGCCCTTCACTGTCTGGTCTCAACGACCCTTTCAAATTCCAACTCTATTTTCCAGCCAACTGTTCCCTCTCTGTTCTCTGTGATTTTCTTTTGGGCCTTTGCCTCTTGCTGTCCTCTGCCAGGAATGCTTCTTTTCTTTGCATCGTTTCTGTATCATCCAAGGTCTAACTCCAAATCCATCTTCAACAAGGTCCTGCTATAAAGCACAGGGAACTATATTCAATATCCTGTAATAAACCACAATAGAGTATGAAAAAGAATATATATAATTGAGTTATTTTGCTGTACAGCAGAAATTAAAACAACATTGTTAATCAGCTATACTTAAAAATTTTTTGAATCCATCTTCTTCATAAAAATGGCCCTAATCCCCCAGTGGAAAACAGTCTTTTCCTTATGTTGATTGGCTGTGGCACTTTATCTGCATTTTAGTGACACTTAACAACTTTACACATTTTTGCTATAGTTAATTATATACATAACTGTTCTCCCTTTTTGGACTCTAAGGTCTTTGAATGCAGAGAGCACTTGATTTTTTTCTTTTGGTAGCCTAACAATACTTAGCAAAGTGCCTTGATAAATGCTTGCAACAAATCTATTGATCCATCAGCTGGACAGTGGATGGATGGATGAGTGGGGGGATGGGATTTTCCAGCCAGGCCACCATATTAGGAGAAAAGCTACACCTGTCAGATGAGCAGACTATCATAATTATGGAAAAGGAAGAATAGCTTGAACAGATAAACCATGCTGGGAGTGGTATCAGGCCATGAGGCCATGCATAGTCACCATTTTTCTATGTTTATCAGACTATATAAGTAGGATAATTTAAAACATAAGTAACAGAAAACCCAACTCAACTTCACATTAGCTCCGATGGTAAAGAAGCTTACTGGCCTGAGTACAGGAAATTAGAGGTGGGGGCAGGGTTCAGGATTCGGGGAATCCAGTAGCTCTTTCCATTCCTCTGCTCTCCTGCTTCCAGTGCTGACTTCATTCAAAAGTAAGTTTCCCAGTTCTTAGAGAGCTTTCGGTGTTATTGGGCTAATTGCCTGATTTTCCAAAGCTTCTGCTAACTTCATATGGCCCTTTCATTTTCTTTTTTGTTCTTGTTTAAAAATATATGTTAATAAGTTCATTTTAGTTGTCCTCAAGATCTACTGAACTCTGGATCCAGACTCAGTCACCGGGGCTGTGTGGTGCTTGTATCTGTCTCTGCCTCCTGAAGTCATGTCTATCATCTCCAAAAGGCTCGGATGCAGAGGAGCTGAAGGTATATGTAGAGGATATGTTCCCAGGAAGACTGAGAGAGTTTTGGAGCCCAGGCTGATGACATCAAATACGCTGAATTTGTCTCTCTGTTTATTCTGATCTGATTCCAGGGAAAAAGGGCAATTGCTAGTAAGATTTGTGCCATTTCATGTCATTTCTGCATTTCAAACTCTCTCATATCTGAGATCTTGCTCTGATTTGGTCTTTTTCCCAAAGCTTCATCAGTTTCTCCCTTTTTCTGGACTCAAATCTCGATCTGTATTTTTGAAACCAAATTTGTGCTCAGATCTGGAGCCTCAGTTCCTTTAATGAGTTGTTCTCTGGAATCAACCCCAGGATAAGATTTGTCCATAAATGAAGGTAAGTGATGGGGAGGAAGAGTAGCTGGCAGGGTGTCATCTGTCTTTTCTGCTTTGAATCTTCTCTTCAGGGTGATCTTGTTCTTGGCTTGCTTCTGAGACCTCCTCGGGTTCTGATCTTCTCTGGAATTGGTGCCTAGTTCTTCAATTCTGAAACCGTATCTGGACTCTGAACCCTTCAGTGCCGATTTCTAAAGCAAGGCTTTGTTCAGTAGCATAACTTGGGTCAGAGATTAGGTGAATTTGGTGTGGCTGCACCCACGCTTTGTTGTTTGGAGAGCTGTCTTGGGCCGTGTTGGAAGACAGTCATGAAGTCTAAGGATTCAGCCAGAAGCCTATGCTCTTTCTTAAAGGTAAGGAAGCATATTTTCCAGAAGTGCCGAGAAAACCCATTAGTGACTCATTGGTTAAAACTGGCCCAGGCCTGCCTACTGTAGACTCACTCACTGGCAGTGGGGATGCAAATAGGGCTCAGACTACTCATGAACCCCCCAGGAGCCGTGGTGGAACTTGTGATGGAGAGTCACTGTAAGACCCATTACAGCAGACTGTTTCATGGGTGTCCCTTCCACTGAGGGTTTACTCTTGCGACCTTCTCATATTAGACAAATAGAAAACAATGGAAAACATATCATCCAAGAGATCTCACTGCTGTAAATTTCGCAATGTATCTGCTTGCCTAAGAGTCCTTCAGTGTTTCTTGTGCAAAACCATTAGTTAGTCAATAGGGGCTACTGAACACTTGCTGTTAAGATAGCATCATTCTAAGCACTGTGCAAAGATTGGCTTCCCTGGTGGCTCAGCTGGTAAAGAATCTGCCACAATGCAGGAGACCTGAGTTCAATCCCTGGGTTGGGAAGATCCCCTGGAGGAGGGCATGGTAACCCACTTCAGTATTCTTGCCTGGAGAATCCGAATGGACAGAGGATCCTGGCGGGGTACAGTCCACGGGGTCGCACAGTCGGACACAACTGATTGACTAAGCATAGCATGCTGCTGCTGCTGCTAAATCACTTCAGTCATGTCCGACTCTGTGCGACCCCATAGATGGCAGCCCGCCAGGTTCCCCCATCCCTGGGATTCTCTAGGCAAGAACACTGGAGTGGGTTGCCATTTCCTCTCCAATGCATGAAAGTGAAAAGTGAAAGAGAAGTTGCTTAGTCGTGTCTGACTCTTTGCGACCCCATGGACTGCAGCCTACCAGGCTCCTCCATCCATGGGATTTTCCAGGCAAGAGTACTGGAGTGGGGTGCCATTGCCTTCATAGCATAGTGCAAAGATTAGAAAAAGAAAGGAGACAATGGCTGTGACTTTTTTGGAAACCGTGGAATGAGTGTTGAGGGAAATAGTTCTGTTTCAAGGGCAGTGTTAATTCTACTCAGTTATTTTCTGGAACGTGGAAGCTACTTGAGTCTCTTCTTCCTTTCCTCATCTTCTGTTATTCAACTCTCCCTTTTCTTGTCACTGTTTTTCTCCTCTCTTATGCTTTGCTCATTTCAGAAGGGCAACACAGTAGAGATTAAGAGTGTAGAATAAGGAGTCAGACTTCCTGGGTGAGAATGCTGGCTTTGAGCTCCAGTAGTTACTTTCTAGCTAATTACTTCATTAGTCTAAACTTCTGTGTTTTGTAGGTAAGTCATACATAATAATTATACCTACCTCCTGGGATGATGCACATTCAAAATGATTGATAAGGGTTAAGTATTTAAATTTTCTTTTTCGTTCATTCTCTTTCAGTTGGGCCACATTTTGTTCCTGTTCTTCTCTGCTAAACTCCAGAGCAATTGGTGGTTAGGAGAGAGATTACTATTAGACTTACAGAATCAACTTTCTAGTGAGGAATGGAATGGAACCATTTTATTTCCTTCTTTTTTTCCTTATTATAATTAGGGTATTTCAGGAGCTCTCTGTGAATATAATTTTGGCAGAGATGAAAATGTACAAAACCAGTTGAGAGGAACACATATGTACTATACATGCAAACAGGAGAATGAATGTCCTACTTCAAGTAAGAATCTCCCAGCTGACAATTTCAACTTCATCTAGGCCTTGTTTGCTTAACTGGTGAGCATACTTTCTAGTAAGACCAAGATGAAGGCTTTAATAATTCTAGAATGTGGTCACCCTACTTTATTTCTTTTATGGCTAGAGACCACTTCCCTGGCCCTGGCCAGCCACCTATGAATGCAACAATTGTTCAAAAGATGATCAGTTGGAGGCATCTGATGAAAGCAGTGCATATTCAGCATCTTAGTAGGAAACAACTAAAATTGAGAGTACATTCCATCATGGAGGTGGGTGTGTAGATGAAGAGAACACAGACTCACATCCTTGCAGAGTTCATAGAAGACCAATAGGTTTGGAGTGATACGTTCCACAGCAGTTGACGGCCCACAGCAAAGATTACCCCTGTGTCCCTCGCCTTCAGTGTCCTAGCTCTGACACTGGAGAGTCACCATCTATCCCTTCAGACCAGATAGTCTAGACTGCTAAGTTTCCCCCCTCACCACTCACACATGCTTTTCCACTGACTCTTTCCTCTGCCTGAAATATTCTTCTTCCTATATCCCTGTAAGGCTGGAACTATCTCCTCTGTCAGGCTTTTACTCAAAGTCACCTTCTCTGGGGGACCTTTCAGCCATTCTTTCTGAAACTCACCACTCCTCCAACATTTAAAATCCCCCTTCTTTGTTTTTTTCCTCATCAGGCTTTCTCAGTATCTATCATACCATATAGTTTACCTATTTTTTTCTTATTTATTTTCTGTCATCCCTGATTCAACACAAACCCCCTGAAGGAGAGGTTTGGGTCTGTTTTGTTGACTATAGTATCCCCAGCACCTAGTATAATCGCTGGCACATAGTTGACTCTTAATTATGTTTATTGAATGAATGAATGAATGAATGAATTGGTGTGATTCATTGATCAATGTATCTGGTCCCCTCCTCAAATGTGAACTCTATGAGACCAGAAGCTGAGCCTGTTTTACTCACTCCTGTATCCCTAGAGCTGAACCAAGGGCCTAGCAGATTGTAGATACTCTCTAAGTATTTTTTAAATAAGTAATTTAAGATATCATAAATGCCAGTATTGAGAGAAGGAATTTCCTGGCAGGAACATGGTAATGCAGATGTCTTCACAGTTATGAGAGCCTGCCTAAGCAGTCTCTGAATTAACATCAGAGTAATACTGGATATGGTTGGGATCACTTTTCAAACACACTTATGGTCTGATAACTTGAAATGACACACAATAGTGTGTGGCAGTGGGGTGGTACCAAGCTTTGTGTGGGTACTAACAGTCCGTGCATGGGGCAAAAAATTGTATCAATAAAAAATTGCCATTAGAAATCTCTTAGATCACCCACATAGTACAGATTATTTGGTTTTGTGTATTTTGTGCCAACTCACAGTTAAGTTCAACTCAGCCAGTTTTTCCCCAGAGTTGGAACAGATGGTCATGGCTGTTTCTTTGGTTGAGCACCAGATGAAGTAGTTGGCTTGAATTGAAGGGCCATATTGTTGTGGGGGGGCTGGAATTACATATATATGTAATAAGTCATCTGTATTATTTTCTTTTGTTGAATGTATAGTTTACTTCAAGCAACTTAAATACTGTATGTAACTCCATTGTACTGTTTGGGCCTCAGTGTTGTTGGATACTCTTCATTGTTTGTCAGGAAGATAGATGTAAAGGAGGTGGAAAATAATCCTTTGGGGGGCATCACAATTGTTGGCATAACCACTAGGAAAATGTCAATCGTAATGATTTTCCAAATTAAAAAAAATTGACTTTTATTTAAATTGTGTACATGCTCTAAATCCCTCTAGAAAATAATAAAAAGCATGAGTGGAGTGCTCACTCTGTGTCGAGTACTAGGTTCTTTATGTATATTGTCTCATTGTACTGCCTCATAGTAACCCTTTGAAGAAGGTATTACAAAACCCTGAGACTCTGCTGTGATTTTTCACAAGAGCCAGGCAGCCACACAAGCTTGGCACATCGCCCAAAAGAACACATTTAGCTGCAGCCAGTGATGGAGCCACGCCCATCCCAGGGCATGATACAAACATTCCTGTCCCTTTTTCTCTAGGGTTGTCTTTTTGTCCACACCAAGTCTGCCAGGCAGGGATGCTTAGAAACCTTTTCCACACTTCACTAAAGTACGTGGGTATTATCTATCTCTCTATATAAAGGTAATAAGAGTCAATCAACTTATTTCAAGAGTTCTGTGTTATGATACTTTATTGGTAGCACTGAAAAATTTTCAATTCCATTTTGATGGGAACTTATGAGTTACTTATAAACCAACTCATATAAGGGGTAAAAGGAATCATGGTCATGGTCTTTGTTTCTTTTTTAATCATGTTCCCTGCTTAGTGTCCTATTTGCTACACTAGATAACTTCTTTCCTTTAACCCGTTCTCAGTAAAAAGACTGCTAATACAACGGCACCGCTTCAGACCAGCAGCACTGGAATGTTCCACCTTGGTTGCTTTTACACCTCTTCGTCTGTTATTTCCCTTGGCTTCTTTAGGCATCACAGTTTTTCTTCCATATCTCCCCCAAACATATTTAATATTGATTATAAACATGAGCCATGTTGCCAATATGTCTAAACCTTCTATCATGTTCCCTTTCTTTAATTTCTATCCCCTCATCTTGAGGAACCTGGCTTTATTCTACCATCAGCCATAGTGTTCAAACTCGGGGCAAAGTACTCTACTTGGCCAAACTGGTAAAAATAGAAAAAGGGCTGGGAGAGAAGGCAAAGATGTGTTGATTCTACGTTTCACACTCACAGATGCTGACAGTGGCTCTTGGGGACTGTAAGACCTTTTTCGCCTGTTTCCCAAGTAGTAATTAGCGGTGCTGGGAGTTTGAACCTGGGTCATCAAGGTTCCAAAAACACCTACTGTTTCCATTACACCATACTGTTTATCATAAGCAGCAAAAATCCTGTTAAATGCAACTTTGGGGCAACAAAGATGAGCAGCAGACTTTGTGTGAGCAAGCAGAATCATACATGGATTAATGGGTCTGATAATGTGACTTTGGAGAGAGGCCAGGTTAAATGAAGGACTTTCTTGAGATCACCAGTAGCATGCGTGACCTATGTTTACTCTGTGCCTGGGACCATGCTAGATATTTTGAAGAAGACATGGGGCATCCTATAATAGACAGTGTTCAGTTCAGTTCAGTTCAGTTGCTCAGTCGTGTCCGACTCTTTGCGACCCCATGAATCGCAGCACACCAGGCCTCCCTGTCCATCACCATCTCCCGGAGTTCACTCAGACTCACATCCATCGTGTCGGTGATGCCATCCAGCCATCTCATCCTCAGTCGTCCCCTTCTTCTCCTGCCCCCAATCCCTCCCAGCATCAGAGTCTTTTCCAATGAGTCAACTCTTCGCATGAGGTGGCCAAAGTACTGGAGTTTCAGCTTTAGCATCATTCCTTCCAAAGAAATCCCAGGATTGATCTCCTTCAGAATGGACTGGTTAGATCTCCTTGCAGTCCAAGGGACTCTCAAGAGTNTATAAACTTTAAAAATTTTGAATCACCATACTGTACACTGTAACTTATATAGTATTGTATATCAACTGTACTTCAGTAAACATTTTTAATAAGAAGAGTTTAAGGGATCAATCTACTTATAAAGACATGAGTGAGTCTTAAGGAATTGGTGCCGGCAAGAGTGGGATTCTATTACCCACCCCCACACATGCAAGGGCAAGGGGGAAGGCAGAGCATAGCTGCGTGAAGAGGAAGGGACACTTCCCTCTCCCAGGAGCTATGACATTCAGTACAGAAAAGCAGCCAACCTGTAGTGACCCATGAGGGAGGGAGCCACAGTCATAATTATCCCAACCTCACTCAACCTTTAACTTTTTGGTGATGCTTCCCATTAGGTAATCCCAACCAGGAGCTATAGGGCAAGCACTGATTCCATCCATAAAACCAAACAACTAAAACTGTCAGTAAATAGATGCTATAGACCCATGTCGCCATCTTCCACTCTGAAAATACGGTGTCCTATGTCACCCTAAAGGTGGACCTTCACCCCTAATCCCATAGGAATGGAATGGTGTCTGACAAATGGGATTTGTAAGCAGCTCTTTTGCCACTTTCTGTTTCTCTGTTTCTATTCCGCTTAAGCCTGATCATAAAGATGAGATCATTCGGTTCAGTCAGTTCAGTCGCTCAGTCGTGTCTGACTCTTTGCGACCCCATGAATCGCAGCACACCAGGCCTCCCTGTCCATCACCATCTCCCGGAGTTCACTCAGACTCACATCCATCGTGTCGGTGATGCCATCCAGCCATCTCATCCTCAGTCGTCCCCTTCTTCTCCTGCCCCCAATCCCTCCCAGCATCAGAGTCTTTTCCAATGAGTCAACTCTTCGCATGAGGTGGCCAAAGTACTGGAGTTTCAGCTTCAGCATCATTCCTTCCAAAGAAATCCCAGGATTGATCTCCTTCAGAATGGACTGGTTAGATCTCCTTGCAGTCCAAGGGACTCTCAAGAGTCTTCTCCAACACCACAGTTCAAAAGCATCAATTCGTCGGCACTCAGCCTTTTTCACAGTCCAACTCTCACATCCATACATGACCACAGGAAAAACCATAGCCTTGACTAGACGGACCTTAGTCAGCAAAGTAGTGTCTCTGCTTTTGAATATGCTATCTAGGTTGGTCATAACTTTTCTTCCAAGGAGTAAAGTGAAAGAAAGTGAAGTTGCTTAGTTGTGTCCTGTTATGCCCAGAGTCCGAGTCCCCAAAACTGAGAGAATAAGACGTCCACAGCAATGCAAAAACATAAAGGGGGTTTTATTACTAGCCCAAGCTAGGGCTCTCGTCTCATCCAGCACAGTGGAGTCTTGACGAGAGCCCCGAGCTCTGAATTACAGCTGCTTATATACAGGCGGTCTTTTGTCTGAGCAATAGTGTGTGATGATCAACTCAACCTTGGGTCATCATGGTGAGTGACATAACCTTGATTGACTCAACCTTGGGTCATCGGGGACCTTGGCGTCATCGGGGGCTTCCTAGAATTATGACTCATGCTTACAAGAACCTGAGGCTTAGGCCTAGTGTGGCCTGTTGATCCTGTCATGGCTCAGGTCACGTCCCAACATGTCCAACTCTTTGCGACTTCATGGATTGTAGCCCAACAGGCTCCTCCATCCATGGGATTTTCTAGGCAAGAATACTGGAGTGGGTTGCCATTTCCTTCTCCAGGGGATCTTCCTGACCCAGGGATTGAACCCAGGTCTCCCGCATTTCGGGCAGATGCTTTACCATCTGAGCCACCAGGGAATCCCGTAAGTATGCGTCTTTTAATTTCATGGCTGCAGTCACCATCTGCAGTGATTTTGGAGCCCCCAAAAATAAAGTCCAACACTGTTTCCACTGTTTCCCCATCTATTTCCCATGAAGTGATGGGACCAGATGCCATGATCTTCGTTTTCTGAATGTTGAGCTTTAAGCCAACTTTTTCACTCTCCACTTTCACTTTCGAGAGGCTTTTTAGTTCCTCTTCACTTTCTGCCATAAGGGTGGTGTCATCTGCATATCTGAAGTTATTGATATTTCTCCCGGCAATCTTGATTCCAGCTTGTGTTTCTTCCAGTCCAGCGTTTCTCATGATGTACTCTGCATATAAATTAAATAAGCAGAGTGACAATATACAGCCTTGACGTACTCCTTTTCCTATTTGAAACCAGTTTGTTATTCCATGTCCAGTTCTAACTGTTGCTTCCTGACCTGCATATAGATTTCTCAAGAGGCAGGTCAGGTGGTCTGGTATACCCAGAAGAGATCATTAGGTAACATTTAACCTAACTCCTGAGTTCTGCTTTACTGAATAGACATAACACCTTGCTTAAACTGTTGATTCTTTCCCCAGATTAAAAAGAGTAAGTCTGAAGAATTAAGTAAAGAATGACTGACTCTCTACCCCAGCTTCCCCCTTAGCAATTTGCATGCGTGCAGGAGACCACCCAAAGGAAGATCAGAAGATGTCAGCAGGTCTGCATGCAATGGAAAAATGACGAAGAATCTGACCTTCTCCCTTAATGATTAAGTGAGACTGTTTTTCCTTTTTCCCTTTAAAATTTGTCATGGTTTATTGGAGTTGGGCTCCAGACAAGATCCACCTTCTCCCCAGATTTCTGGCTTTTCTGAATAAAACACCTTTCTTTTCTATCGACACATGCCCCTAAATTATTGGCTTTTGAGCAGAAAGCAGCTGAACCTGAGTTTAGTAACAGTTTCAAGTAAGATCAGTTCAAATTAATATTGAAATAAACTGGCTTCCTTGTTCACCCAAAGTGAAAGGCAAGGTGAGCTTAAGCTTTCTGTATGAGTGCACTTCAATTGCATCCTATAAGCAATGTTTTTGCTCAATTCCCTTTCCATTGTGCAAATTTATTTCACTTATCCAGGGCTTTCTCTATCATTAGTTTTCTTCTTTCTGTTTCTGCTCTTTCCTTTCCTTCAGTAAAAAAGGCTGCTTGGCTCGTGCCTTCATCAGCTGCTGCTGCTGCTGCTAAGTCACTTCAGTCGTATCTGACTCTGTGCGACCCCATAGACGGCAGCCCACCAGGCTCCTTCCTCCCTGGGATTCTCCAGGCAAGAACACTGGAGTGGGTTGCCATTTGGAAATAAAGCACCACGGCAGCTTTGCAAGGGTTTTCTCTTTCCTCCATCCAGACAGAAAAACAAAAGGGTAAGGATGGCTTGAGGGATTGGATCAGAATGTTGTTTTATTGCAGCTGTTTCTGGATCGCGGAGTCACCAGAGGGAAACAATGTGCTCAGGGACTGAAGGAAATGGTTTGGCTCCAATCTGTCCCGAGTCATCTGGGGAAGAATTTCTCATTGTTAGCGAGGTTAGTGCTCAACAGGGATTTGCGTCTCTCCACAGAGTGTGTGTTGGGGGAGAGGCATGGGAACGTCACATATAATGGGAGCAAACAAGGCAAACGCAACAACAAAAAAAAAAATTAAAAATAACTGAACTTTGGTCAGGGCACAAACCATTTACTCTCTGGGCTCTGGCTTAAATGTGCAGCTAAGGAAAGACTCTCCATTTATTTCTAAGAGCCTGAGGGCTGGTGAGTCAAGATCTCCACTTTCATCTAGCAGGCAAAATGAAGATGGGGTTTATGTAGACTGGTGGATCTAGCTGATAAATGGATGAGTGAGTCCAGTGGAAGATTTTCAAGTGAGATTTGGGTGGGAGGTTCATTTTGGCTTCTTGACAAGGATGAAAGGCTAAATTTATGTGCTTGAGTATTGCTGGCTTTACAGATATGTAGGACAAATATATCCATCTACACTTTGCCCTCATATGTATGTGTTATTCGTTCTATTTGAAGAAGCCTGAAGCTGTGTTTTCCTCCCTGGTACTATCCCTACAATAGATCCTGTAATCTTCATGGAAGAAACCTATAAAATACTCTTTACAGTTCAGCAAAAATCAGACTAAGTGGGCTATGGAGACCTACCCAATTTTCATTCCAACTTCTCTTGGCAAATGTTTCTCTTTACTTTGGGGCTCACATATTTTCCCCTTTTTGATTTTTTTTTACATAGTTAGTGCTATGCACTGAATTGTGTCCCCTAAGAGGTAGTGAAGTCCTAACCCCAGGTGCTTATGAATGTGACCTTATTTGGAAATAGGATCTTTGCAGATAATCAAGTTAGGATGAGGTCATTAGGGTGGACCCTAAAGTAATATGTGTTCTTATACAAAGGGCAAATTTGGACAGAGAGACAGACTTGCATAAAGGGAAGACAGTGTGAAGATGCAGGGGGAAGGCAGCATCTGCTAGCCGAGATGAGGCTGCTTTTATAGAAGCTAGGAGAGAGACAAAGAATTGATTCTCTCTAACAGCCCCAACCCTGCCAGTGCCTTGATTTCAGATTTCTGGCCTCCAAAACTGTAAGACAATAATAAACCTATGTTGTTTAAGTCACCCAGTTTGTGGTGCTTTGTTTGGGCAACCCCAGGAAACTAATATAGTTACATAGGATGAAATCTTCAGGCTCAGTCTTTCAATTTTCTTCAATGAAGACTAAAGTGAATGCCTTTAGGCAGCCACAGAGCCAGCTGGGGATGGAGCTCTACATTCCCAGATCATTCCTCCGCTCATTTATATAACTGGTCTGATTTGGATAAATCACAATGACCAGCTTCTGCAGTTGGCTCAAGTGGATGGAGAAATGGCATCTGTCTTCTAATGCATATGCTACTAGACTTTAACAGTTTGAAATTAGACTTTGGCATCACTAATGTGGAGTTGGAATGCTTATTCCATGTCACTGTAAATGAATTTGTCTCAATGTCAGTGAAGTTCACGTAAGGCTCACTAGTTTACCTTTTGAAAGCCTACAGAAACCTGAAGAAGATTGCTATTGGGTTATGTATCCAAATTACCCCTTATACGAGAAAAGAGGTAACGACCTGAGCCACCTCTTAGGAAGGTCAGGGACACTTTCACCTATATCTGGTGGCTTCTCTTATAAGAATGTACAGTTCTGGTAAAGTGGTTGGAGCTCCTGAGCCAGGGAAAATTGTGAATGGTGAGGCACAGAGTTAGGAAGGAGTTTAGCTTGCCCAGCTTATTCCTCTTCGGTTTCTCCTAGTTATTGTACAACATTGCCTATATTCCCTGTTCTGTACAATATGTTCTTTTAAAAAACATTTTTATTGAAGTATAGTTGCTTTACAATGTTGTGTTATGTTATGGATACCAAGGGGGGATAAGGGGTGGGATAAACTGGGAGACTGGGACTGACCTATATACACCACTGTGTGTAAAATGGGTAACTAACGAGAGCCTACTGTATAGCTCAGGGAACCCTACTCAGTGAGACCCAGTATGGTGCTACCCTTCCGGGGTGGTGGGGAATGGGAGGGTCCACTAATCTCTCCATACCTGACTCTTTTTTGTCCTTAGAGCTCTCAGCGGCTGATCTCCAGATCCCATCTGACAAGGAGGCAGTCAACACTTCCGCTTCTTCACTCTCTGGATTCCAGCAGAGCCCACGTCTCACACATCTTCCTTAGGTTTCTCTGCATTCTCCTCCCAAGTAGCTGCTTCATGTCAGAGAGGTGGTTAGCAACTGGACTGGAATTGGGAGACAAAGGTATCACCCTTGAGGTTATCATCATTTGGATTTGGTGAATCAAAGAAAAACACTATATATATATCCCCTCTTTGAAAAATTCCTTTCCCATTTAGGTCACCTTGGAGCACCAAATAGAGTTCCCTGTGTTATACAGTAAGCTCTCATTAGTTTCATTTTACACACAGTAGTGTATATATGTCAGTCCCAGTCTCCCAATTTATCCCACTCTTTATCCCCTCTTGGTATCCATAACAGAACAGAACATTGTAAACCAACTATACTTCAATATAAATGTTTTTAAAAAGGACATCTTGCACAGAACAGGGAATATAGGCAATGTTGTATGATAACTATAAATGGAAAAAGGTGTGAGTCACTGTGTTGTACATTTGAAACATAAAATATTGTATACAAACTACACTACAAACTACACCTCGCTAATAAATAAATAAGCAAAAGTTTAAAGAAAAAGAGAGAGGGCTTCCCTGGTGGCTCAGTGGTAAAGAATCTACCTGCCAATACAAGAGACAGGGGTTCGAGAACTGGTCCGGGAAGATCTTGCGTGTTGCAGAGCAACGAAGCCCTGAGGCCACAACTGTTGAGCCTGGGAACCACCACTGAGCCCATCTGCTGCAACTACTGAGGTCTGTGTGCCCCAGAGCCCATGCTCTGCAGTGAGAGAAGCCACCGCAATGAGAAGCCCGCACACCACCGCTAGAGAGTAGTCCCTGCTCACCACAACCAGAGAAAAGCTCATGTGACACTGAAGACCCAGCACAGCCCCAAATAAATAAATCAGTTCAGTTCAGTTCAGTTGCTCAGTCATGTCCAACTCTTTGCGACCCCATGAATCGCAGCACGCCAGACCTCCCTGTCCATCACCATCTCCCGGAGTTCACTCAGACTCACGTCCATCGAGTCAGTGATGCCATCCAGCCATCTCATCCTCAGTCGTCCCCTTCTCCTGCCCCCAGTCCNCCAATGAGTCAACTCTTCCCATGAGGTGTCCAAAGTACTGGAGCTTCAGCTTTAGCATCATTCCTTCCAAAGAAATCCCAGGATTGCTCTCCTTCAGAAAGGACTGGTTGGATCTCCTTGCAGTCCAAGGGACTCAAGAGTCTTCTCCAACACCACAGTTCAAACGCATCAGTTCTTCAGCGCTCAGCCTTCTTCNTTGACTAGACGGACCTTAGTCCGCAAGGTAATGTCTCTGCTTTTGAATATGCTATCTAGGTTGGTCATAACTTTTCTTCCAAGGAGTAAGCGTCTTTTAATTTCATGGCTGCAGTCACCATCTGCAGTGATTTTGGAGCCCAAGAAAATGAAGTCTGACACTGTTTCTACCGTTTCCCCATCTATTTCCCATGAAGTGATGGGACCGGATGCCATGATCTTTGTTTTCTGAATGTTGAGCTTTAAGCCAACTTTTTCGCTCTCCTCTTGCACCTTCATCAAGAGGCTTTTTAGCTCCTCTTCACTTTCTGCCATAAGGGTGGTGTCATCTGCATATCTGAGGTTATTGATATTTCTCCCGGCAATCTTGATTCCAGCTTGTGTTTCTTCCAGTCCAGCGTTTGGGGAAAAAAAGAGGGAAAGAGAAGCACTACATGCTCAAATGTTCAATTTAAATACAAGACTTTGGGCCCAAAGGACATGGACTCCCAACAGAATAACTGAAAAATAAGTAAATAAATAAACAACTTCTTAGAGAAGATTTGCATTTGTTTACCTGCATGAACATTTTGGGAGGCTTCCCAGGTGGCACTAGTGGTAAGGAAGACACTTGCCAATGCAAGAGATGCAAGAGACACAAGTTTGACCCCCTGCGTCGGGAAGATTTTTTTTTTTCCCCTGGAGGAGGAAATGGCAGCCCCCTCCAGTATTCTTGCCTGGAAAATCCCATGGGCAGAAGAGCCTGGAGGGCTACAGTCCATGGAGTCACAAAGGGTCGGACACGACTGAGTGACTAATTACAGAGCACATGGAAGTTTTGATTTTGTAACTTGAGAAATGGAGAGGGATTTTGGTGAAAGGGGAACCAGAAAAGAAAGAAAGAACTGTTCATCACTATCTGACCCAATTTGAATCTTTATAATTTAGAGGACAGGGGCAAAAGGTGGACCCAACCCTTTAATTGAGACTTTATGAATTTCTGACAACACATGTCTTCTCTGGGAAGGGCTGTATTATGACTTCCATGGGCCTCAGGTACTTGTGTCTTCTTGGACTCCTTCCTCTATGAAAATGTTAGAAATTATATTTTATAGCAATAGATATGAATATATTAATATTAAATATTAAAACATTCTGTTGGATCCCAAAGTTTAGTTTTTTCTTCTGACTTTAAAAGAACTTATACTGTGGGCCCCTGAAAGTACTGTGGGCCCTAGGTCCTGTGCTTATTGTGCCTAACAGATAAAGCCCACAGGCTTTAGAACCCTGGGAACTAAGTGTGGCACAGAGTTCGGAAAGAGGCCCTTCTTCCAGCTTCTGCATGAAATTGATATCCACTCTGACATCAACAGATGATTCCCTGGGGGCTCAGATGGTAAAAAATCTGACTGAAATGCAGGAGACCCAGGTTTGATCCCCAGGTCGAGAAGATCCCCTGGAGAAGGGTATGGCAACTCATTCTAGTATTCTTGCCTGGAGGATCCCATAGACGGAGGAGCCTGTTGGGCTATACAGCCCATTGGGTAGCAAAGAATTGGACACAACTGAGCGACTAACACTTTCTTTCACTTTCACTGGTATATTCACAAAAGGCTTTGGGAAGACCCTAAAATAGTACCCACAGCACTGACCTGGCATTCTCACAATCTCATGATGCCATGCACACAAGACTACTCAAAGTGCTTCTGAGGTCAACACACATGAATAAGCGGGAGCTAAAGCAGGAGAGGAGAATCAGAATGGATAACTCACAACTGTGGTGACAACTTGTATACGTTGAGACATTAATCGGGGCATTATTCTCTTGCAAGTCCTTATATCCTTTATTCTTCCCTGATGTTAAATAGCATTTATCGCCAAAGTAGACAAACGATAGCATAGGGTTTCATAAGCCAAAACTTTCCCACCATTATTATTTATTTTTTGGTCACACCACGTGTCATGCAAGATCTTAGTTTCCTGACCACGGATCAAACCCACGCTCCCTGCAGTGAAAGCATGGAGTCCTAACCACTGGGCTTTAGGGAATTCCCTCCCCTCATTCTTTTAAAGAAGATTTAAGTTTATTTACAGTAAACTTAATCCAATACTGTGTGGTTCAGTGAATTTTGACCAAAATATATAGTCATGTAACCACTGTTTACAGTCACGTTCCATCACCCACCCCCTAAATTCCTCCGTAATTCTTTATAGTCAGCTGTTTCCTCAACTCCAGCCCCAGGTAACCCACTGATTGGGTTTCAGTCCTTAGAGTTTTGCCTTGGCAAGAATGTCACATCAGTGGACATTCTTATCACAGGTAGCTTCTGACTCTTCTTTCACTTAGTGTAAAGCATTTGAATTTTACCCATGTTGTTGTATGTATCTGTAGTTTATTCCCACAATTCTGGCACCAATTTCAGTGTGTGTGTGTGTTTTAACACACCACTGAGGAATTTTCTGCCACCAGCTGGGTATCCTGCAGTCTAACTGAATTCTGTCACTGTCTACCTGGAGATACCATCAGATCTCACAGGTTAAAGGCTCAGTCTCATAAGCCTGCCCCCGCCCCCCACTTCAGACACCAGTTGTAAGCCCAGGTGCTTTTGGACCTGTGCTTCTGACTGGCTGAAGATCAGAAGTTCCCACAACCCCCTCCTTGGGTTCATTGAATTTGCAAGAGTGGCTCATAGAACTCAGAGAAACGTCCTACTCACTAGATGATCAATTTGTGATTAAAGGGTATGATTTAGGAGCAACCAAATGGAAGAGGTGCGTAGGGCAAGGTATGTGAGGAGGGGCAAGGAGCTTCTGTGCTCTCTAAGCAGGACCATCTCCCCAAATCCCCTCATGTTCATCAACACAGTGTTGCTGTATTATCTCTAGTATACTACTACACACAGAGATGAGTAATTTCTGTGATTCTAATGCAAAAGAAAAATGATCGGAAGGAAGTGCTCCAAAATGCTGTGGGTGATTGTATTAGTTAGGATGGTGGAATTAAGGATCATTTATCATTTTTCCCTGAGCTCCTGGCATGATGCATGCATGCATGCTAAGTTGCTTCAGTCGTGTCTGACTCTGTGCGACCCTATGGACAGCAGACCCCAGGCTCCTCTGTCCACAGGATTCTCTAGGCAAGAATACTGGAGTGGGTTGCCATTTCCTTCTCCAAAAGAAAAGGATGAGCAGTATCTTATTAAAGATGGTATTCTTATACAAATCAAGTTCCCAAATGTGTTTCATACCAGTGTCCTGAATATTAGGGGAATAAAAGAAACACCTCACATCTAGATGAAAGCAAATGATCTGAAATTGGTTGCTAATATGTTACCAAACAAAAACTAGTTACCCCATTAGAATTATTCTCTAACAAGAGAACCAAAGGCAGAGAAAATATGCTAACATTGCAAAGAATCCTGAATTTAGGTTAAATATGAGGATGAGTAGCTTGAATGAGAAGATTGCTTAATTTGGGATTAGATATTCAGTTCACTTCAGTTAAGTCGCTCAGTCGTGTCCGACTCTTTGCAACCCCATGAATCGCAGCACGCCAGGCCTCCTTGTCCATCACCGACTCCTGGAGTTCACTCAAACTCATGTGAGCCTGTGAGCTCCTGGCATGAAAAAAGTCCTAATTCAAGAGAAGTTGGTCTTTAAGGGAAGAGAGGAGGATAAACCTCAGTCTATGGCATTTAGATGGAGCTGAAGAAATACAGATATGGCCATGGATGGGCAGACCCATGGGTGGAGGCCAAGGAGAAAGACTCTTCTAAAAGGTGAGGAAATAAGAAATCCCAGAGCTGGAGATTTTTGTGTAATATGACTCTCACCAGACCAAAAAAAAGGAGGGAATGAGGAGAAATGTGAAGAGAATAAGAGAAGGCCAGTGAGTGGTCCGTCAGGACACGGAGAGCACATGTTTAGTTCAAGAATTGGTCTGCTTAATACAAAAGTTCTTTTCCCTTTACTTAATGGGCTTGCTAGACAAGCTGACTCGTACATTTGCTCTTTTCCTAATCTCTTAAAAGAGCGTTTCCATTCTCTTTCAGCCTCCGATGGAAAATTTGCTGCAGTCACATTTTGTTAAATGAACTAGCCTCAGTGAGCTCTATTAAGTCGGCCTCATAAATCAGCTTCTCGGATTCTTCATCATCTGTTCTCCCGTGGATTCTCTTCCCTCGTCTCTTTCTGGCAAGGAGTTATCTGCGGTGAATACAGTGACCTTGATCACAGCACTGAACGTTCCTATTCCTATCGCCTCCCAGTCCTTTCTCTTCGTTCCTCCTTTCCGAGGTCTTCACTTTACTGGAATATGTTTTAAATACTGAAACTCCAGTACTTTGGACACCTGATGCGAAGAGTTGACTCACTGGAAAAGACTCTGATGCTGGGAGGGATTGGGGGCAGGAGGAGAAGGGGACGACCGAGGATGAGATGGCTGGATGGCATCACGGACACGATGGACGTGAGTTTGAGTGAACTCCGGGAGATGGTGATGGACAGGAAGGCCTGGCGTGCTGCGATTCATGGGGTCGCAAAGAGTCGGACACGACTGAGCAACTGAACTGAACTGACTTTGCTCTCAACTTTTAAAAAATAATAATTTTATTTGTGTTTGGCTGTGCTGTGCCTTCACTGCCGTGCGGGCTTTTCTCTAGCCGCGGCGAGCAGGGGCTGCTCTCTAGTTTGCGAGGACTTCTCGTTGCGGCGGTTTCTCTTGTGGCAGAGCTCGGGTTTTAGGGCGTGCGGGCTTCAGCAGTTGTACCTCACGGGCTCTAGAGCACAGGCTTAAGAGTCGTGGTGCATGGCTTGGTTGCCCCACAGCATGTAGGCATGTGGAATCTTTCTGGACCGCGGATCAAATCTGTGTCCCTTGCATTGACAAGCAGATTCTTGGCCACTGGGCCGCCAGCAGAGCCCCGTTTTACACTTTGCTCGCTGGAAGGACTCTGGGCCAAATCTTGTCTAGATACTTCTTGTGGGTGTCTCTGTTTTTGCCTACAAACTTGGAAAGCTTCTCCAGGCAGGAATGACATATGGTACATTTCTGAAACAAGAAACTCCCACAGAAACTGTCCTGAAATTGGGGCTCTCAGAGGATCTAGGGCTGGAATTAGGTGTCACTGGTGAGAAAACTGTTAGGGAGGCCTTAAGACCACACTTATACAAAATTGTGAAGTTGGCAGAATTCATCTTCCGACCTACAGCCCACTCCCCTTTCAGCTCTGACCACCCTCCTCCAAGTTTTCAATGTCCAAACATTCTTCCTGCATGTTCTAGTTTCAATTCTCAGGCTTGCCCAGCCTGGACAGCCAGTAAGATTCTGGATCTAATTTTCTATGCTTATGCTTATTCAAATTTACATTTGGTAAGCTCTTAACCAATAATAAAAGAGCAAAAATTAGGAACAAATTCTTCACTAGAGAAGATACAGGAATGACAAATACGTGAACAAGTAATAATAAATATCATTAGCCATTCAGTTCAGTTCAGTTCAATTGCTCAGTTGTGTCTGACTCTTTGTGACCTCATGAACCACAGCATGCCAGGCCTCCCTGTCCATCACCAACTGCTGGAGTTTACCCAAACCCATGTCCATTGAGTCAGTGATACCATCCAACCATCTCACCCTCTGTCGTCCCCTTCTCCTCCTGCCCTCAATCTTTCCCAGCATCAGGGTCTTTTCAAATGAGTCAGCTCTCCCTATCAGGTGGCCAAAGGATTGGAGTTTCAGCTTCAATATCAATCCTTCCAATGAACACCCAGGACTGAGCTCCTTTAAGATGGAGTGGTTGGATCTCCTTGCAGTCCAAAGGACTCTCAAGAGTCTTCTCCAACACCACAGTTCAAAAGCATCAATTCTTCAGTGCTCAGCTTTCTTTATAGTCCAACTCTCACATCCATACACGACCAGTGGAAAAACCATAGCCTTGACTAGATTGACCTTTGTTGACAAAGTAATGTCTCTGCTTTTTAATATGCTGTCTAGGTTGGTCATAACTTTCCTTCCAAAGAGTAAGTATTTTTTAATTTCATGGCTGCAATCACCATCTGCAGTGATTTTGGAGCCCCCCAAAATAAAGTCTCTCACTGTTTCCACTGCTTCCCCATCTATTTGCCATGAAGTGATGGGACTGGATGCCATGATCTTAGTTTTCTGAAAGAGGAGAGTGAAAAAATTGGTTTAAATCTCAACATTCAGAAAATTAAGATCATTGGCCACTGCGGAGATGCACGTTAAACCCACAATGAGATATCACCATACATTCACTGTGCTGTACTAGGTTGCTTCAGTCGTGTTCAGCTCTTTGAGACCCATGGACTGTCACCAGCCGGGCTCCTCTGTCCATGGGATTCTCCAGGCAAGAATACTGGAGTGAGGTGCCATGCCCTCCTCCAGGGGATCTTCCCAACCCAGGGATCGAACCCAGGTCTCCCTAATTGCAGACAGATTCTTTACCAACTGCCAACTGAGCCACAAGGGAAACCCAAGGATGCTGGAGTGGGTAGCCTATCCCTTCTCCAGAGAATCTTCCCGACACAGGAATCAAACCAGGGTCTCCCACATTACAGGCAGATTCTTTACCAGTTGCGCTACCAGGAAAGCCCATACATTCACTAGAATGGTGAATAACAAATAATTTTCTGTCAAAAATTAAATTGTTTTAAAATTAAATTTTAAATTAAAATGATTGAGCATAGTGAGTATTGGTAAAATGTAAAGCAGCTGGAAATTCCACACACTGTTGGTGAGATGCAAAATGGTACAGCCACTTTGGAAAACATGTGGACAGCTTTTTAAAATGGCAAGTATGCATGGACCATGTGACCCGGCCATCTCACTTTAGTCATCCAAGAGAAATGAAAGCATATGTCCACACAAAGACTTGGACACAAGTGTTCACAGAAGCTTCATTTGGAATAGCCCTACGTTGTAAACAATCTGTATTGGTCCACTCATTCTGCTGTAATAAAATGCCACAGATTGTGGACAGGACAACAGAAATAACAGCACTTCATTTTCTCACAGTTCTGAGGCTAGAAGGTCCATGATCAAGATTCTGGTTCTGGTGAGGGCCCTCTTCCTTGTTTGCAGATGGCTGCTTTTGTCCTTCATCTGATGATGCTTGCAGAGAGAGAGAGAGAGAGAAACAGAAGGAAAAAGAGAGGGGAGAGAGAGGGCTTTCTGGTGTATCTTCTAAGAACACTAATTGTATTCCATTGGGGCCCCACCCTTAAGACTTACCTCACATTAACCACCTCTTAAAGACCCTGTTTCCAAACACAGTCATCTTGGGGTTAGGGCTTCAACTTTGTCAGGACATACTTTAGTAGAGGCGTGCGTGCTAAGTCGCTTCAATTATGTCGGATTCTTTGTGACCCTGTGGACTGTAGCCCGCCAGGCTCCCCCGTCCATGGGTTTCTCCAGGCATGAATACTGGAGTGGGTTGCCATGCCCTCCTCCAGGAGATCTTCCAGACCCAGGGGTGGAACCCGTGTCTCCTGCATTGGCAGGCGGGTTCTTTACCACTAGTGCCACCTTGGAAGCCCACTTCAGTAAATAGCAAATCGAAATGTCCATCAACAGGAGAACAAACAAATTATGGTGCTGCCATATAAGGGCATACTAGTCATCCATTAAAAGAAGTAAATTATGTACTCCACACTGTAGATACAACTCAGTGTAATCATGCAGATTGAAAGAAGCCAGACAAAAGAAGTATATACTAGACAATCCCATTTGCATTTAGAAATGCAAAGTCATCAATAGCAACAGAAAGCAGGTTAGTGACGGCCTGAGGATGGGGAAAGGGGAGAGGAACAGAAGGAAGGGAATATAAAGTAGCACAAGAAAATTTATGGGTTTGGTGATTATGTTCATTATCTTGATTGTGTCAAGGCTTTTGCAGGCAACAGTTTAATCACTATGCTGTCCACTTTCAATACACGCAGCTTCTTGTGTCAATTATGCCTCAGTGAATCTGCAAAAATTTTGCATCTAATTAGCCCTCACTTGGACAAGTTTAATCCATTTGTAGCAAGGTTGCTCTCTTTTAGGTAAACCTGTACAGAGTCAGTTCTGTCTCTTTCCTCACTCCTTGATGTCCTTGCCTGAGCAAGGATGTTCTTGTGTTCTACCAAATATTGACAGGCCTGATTATAAAGAAAAGTGATGATCAAGTCTAGCACACTTATTTTCTTCTAAAATGTATTTTGAAATCTGAAGAAAATTAGTTTGCTGTGTATTCACTTGTCTTTGAACAAATGGTGTGTCATGCCTGGAGGTATCAGGCTGTCACCTGAAAAATCATGTGATGATGTCATTGCCACGAATGCACAATGTCTGCTCTGTGTACCTGTGTCTTGACACATAGGCATCAATTTCCACTAATGTGTCTACTCAATGATTGCTGGTCTGCAACTTCATTTATCATTTCAGCACGTATATGTGATGATATCCCAGGAATTTAGGCATTATCCAGAGGCTAAAGCTAAGTGCCAAGTTCTCAATCTCCAGTGTAGAAGATGCTTCTTACAACCATCCCCTTAGGGAGCAGGAGCAGGTGGACGCTGTTTGGGTCCCTGCAGGGACAATAATTGCCAGGGTGGGTGGACTGGTAACAGTGAAGCCTAGCTATCTCTCATTGTAAAAAGCATGGCCACAATACTTTGCCGCTCCCTTCATCAGGAGGTGGAGTCTGTTTTCCCACTCCTTGAATTTGGGTTAGCCTTGTGAGTTGTTTCTTGACCAATGGGATGTGGCAAAAGTGATGAGGGCACAGAACCTAGGCCTAGAACCTAGGCCTAAGAAATCTTGCAATTTTTCTGTGGCCCTCTTGGCATGCCCCTGCAGCTGGGTATGCCTGCAGTAGATAACTGCATGACATCACCTGGAGAGGAGCAGGTAGCATTAAGCACTGGTCTGGTCAGTGAGGTCATCTCAGATCATCCTGCTTTAGTCAACCCACCAGATGACTGCAAACTCATGAGAGATCCCAAGCAAGACCGGAAGAACTACCCGGAAAAGTCCGTTGCCAATGCAGAATTGTGAGCAAACAGATGGTTGTTGTTGTAAGTGGATCAGTTTTGGGGTGGCTTGTTATGCAGTGATAATGCTTACCTAAGGGCCCTTTGTGAAATCTAAGGCAGTTCCCAGAAAGCTCCTCAGAGCAGGTTTCTAGTGTTTTCACTGCCTTGCATCACAATAGCAGGCAAATAGCTTACCATCTGCACTTCAATTATTCTGCTGTTTAAATGGCAACAGCATCATGATTTCAGAGGGTGTGTTGTGAAAAGTTATTCTTGTGAGATGTTTCTATATGTAGTTGTGGGGGAGTGAAAAGTTTAGCTACGTATTTAGAAAGTGGGTCTATTTTGATGGTTTGGGCTAATAAGGTTTCTTTGTTGAGGCTGCCCTTAAATAGACTCAATGTCAGTCTGTTCTGGGTTTCCTAGCAGACAGTCTTCAGACTACTGATTGTCTACTCTCATTCCCTTCCTTCTCCCTATCCCAGGCCCTTCCTGTCATCTTTGGGGCAGGAGACCTGGAGATGTTGCAGACTTTTACAGCTTTTATTCTTTTCCTTTAGGAAAGCCTCTATCCTACTTTTATTTTTTGCTCCTAGCACAGTGCCCTGTGTGCAATAGGTGCTCGATACCCCTTGAATGATGACACTATTAAACTGCCGATGCTTTAACTGGAATGAGCCCCTTCTCTCCAGTATAAGGACCCAAGGAAGGTTAAAAATATAATTATTTCATCTGAGAGAGGAGCTGCCCTTTAAAAGAGGCACCTGCTGAAGCTCTCATCTAGGATGGGTATCACAAAGGACCTAGGGCAAATCCTGTTTTGTTAGAATTGTCTAACTTGGCCCTTTGGTTACCCAAAGATAGAGCCAGTGGTGGCCCATTGTCCTGGAGAAGGAAGCAAATATGGCAGGCTTTGCAGTGAGGGCTTGGTCTGATGCCCTGGGTGGTTGATGCTGGAAAAACATTGGAGAAATATGTTTCAGGGGACAAGGAGTCTACTTGAATGAAAGGGATTTAGGACTCAGACTACACTTCTTTAGGGTTTAATGTTATTTGACACTTCCAGTGCCTGAGGTGGTCCCAGCTGGGGTCAGCAGGTGGGAAGGGACACAAAGACTCCCCAAAGGGCAGGCTATATCAATAGCAAGGGGGGAGGTGCGCCGGAAGGACTGTTTGGGCTCAATACCAGTACTGAGATTGTCAGATTAGAAAGGTTGTTGTAGGTAGAACATGTCTAAGGCTGGAAACTCTGCCTGACCTAGTCACCTAGCACTTTGAGTGAGCTTTGAAATCAATAACTGGGTACATGCTTGCACTTAAGGAGCCCAGACCTTTAGATGTGAGAGAAGACCGTTAAAACAGCCAGGGGCCAAAACTAACAGTATGAGTTTGGCCTCGCCTAACAGTATGAGGAGGGACAACCTCTTTCTCTATCCTTACACTGACAACAATTTTATTTATGTGTGAGGTGTAGAGCTGAAGTATCTGGGTACAAACTCCAATTTTGCCCCTTATTACCTTATAGTGTTGTTACAAGGATTAAATAAGAGCTTCGTGTGGACGTTCCTGGTGGACCAGTGGTGTGGACTCCACCTGCCAATCCGAGGGACACACGTTTTGTTGTAGCCATGCGTTCCGGGAAACAAACTCACTCAGAAGGACAGTGCAGATAGTGGAGTGCAGTTTACTACACCGGCGGGCCCAAGGCAGAGTCTCCTCTTAGCCAAGGACCCCGACCAGCATTTGTAAAAATCTTTTATACCCCAGGTGCACGTGTCTGAACCCACCACTCCAATTCCTTGAGACTTACATAAACCAAGGAAAATACAATCCCAATAACCCCATCATTCACGTGCTATGTGCTCATGTGCTCAAACAGTCTAACAATTAGCCAATAATCAATAAAGCCAAGGTTACACTCAGATTGATACAGAAAAATTTATGGCCTGTCTGGAGGAAGGGGTGATTAGTGTATGTTTTCTCTTAGGCGGTGAGTAACCTTGATACGATCGTCAAGGTTCCCCTGTCTGGAGGGGGTCTTATCCTTCTGTTGTTGTTTTCATAGGCACTAAACACAGAGTTCAGAGTCCATTGGAAAGGTGGCCGAGCATGATCAGCACGAACAGGCCTAAGATGGGGTCCAGGCCCTACGAATTCCTTCTTCAGTTTGATCTCTGATCCTGGAAGATCCCACATGCTGTGGGGCAATTTAGCCTGGGAACCACAGCTTGTGAGCCCACGCTCCAGAGTCAGCGAGACACGGCGGCTGAACCCTGTGCCATATCTGCTGAAACCTGCGTATCTAGAGCCCATGCTCTGCAAGAGGAGAAGCCATCACAATGAGAAGCCCCCGAACAACAACTAGAGAGGAGCTGCCCTCGCTTCAACTAGAGAAAGTGCATCCACAGCAACAAAGACCTACAGCAGCCATAGATAAATAAATGAAATTTTAAAAAGAGCTACATGTAACGTGATTAGAATAATACTTGACATGCAGTGAAAGATCAATTAATGTCAGCTGTATGCTTGTACAGGTGTAGGCAAGGATCGCATAGGGCTGTGCAAATGTTTGGTTTGTTTTTTTTTTCACTGTGGTCCTATCGGCAGCCATGGCAGATTCTCCAGCTCTCCCTTTAGGAGGTACCTGGAATGCGTGAGGACTGCTCCATCGTGACCATCAACAGTGTGTTCCGGTGCCCACGGTGCTGCTTCCAGAGGGATGGCTCTGAGTGTGAGCGTCTGTCTCTGGCAGCTCATCCTACACTACCAGCAACTTCAGGTGTGCATCAGCCTCCAGGAGGCTCTCTTTGTCCCAACAGAATTTAGGAGCATCACCAAAGGTAACCCCAGGCAGGAAAGAAGCCCATTTTCACAGGGCAACACTGAATTCAAGCTGCCTGATAAGACACTGAACAGAAATGTGGCCTTGCTTTGTATACTTTAGCGGAAATGAAGTGGCTCATCCCGTTGCTTTTGGATTCCCTCCGTCACAGTGTGGTCTGGGACCAGCCGCATCACATGACCTGGACATTGGTCAGAAATGCTCAGCTTCACACCCCATCCCAGACTCCCTGAATCAGAAACTCTTGGGTGGGTCCCAGCCATCCCCGTTTTAACAAGCTCTCAGGATGATTCTGGGGCTTATGAAAGACTTGGAGAACCACTGGTCTCTGACATCCTTGCCAAATGGTTGCTTGACTGACTTCTGCTTGACCTCTTGTGATGGAGAACTCACTACCTCTGAGCGTCTTCTTAAACACATCTTGCCCAAATCAAATTCCATGTCATTTTTCTTTCATCGGTTCTAATTCTACCAGTCACTTTGAAAGTGAAAGTCGCTCAGTTGTGACCGACTCTTTGCGACCCCCATGGACTATACAGTCCATGGAATTCTCCAGGTCAGAATACTGGAGTGGGTAGCCTTTCCCTTCTCCAGGGGATCTTCCCAACCCAGGGATCAAATCCAGGTTTCCTGCATTGTAGGCGGATTCTGTACCAGCTGAGCCACCAGGGAAGCCCCAGAATACTGGAATGGGTAGTGTATCCCTTCTCCAGTGGGTCTTCCCAACCCAGGAATCGAACTGGAGTCTCCTGCATTATAGGCGGAGATTCTTTATCAACTGAGCTATCAGGGAAGCCCACCAGTCACTTTGGGGAGTAAACAATAAACAGCTGAGTACCAGGTAACTTTGTTTACATTATGTTTAGTTAAGAGTTGAATGTGTAAGAAACGAATCACCAGTCGATATCCGATGCAGGATGCAGGATGCTTGGGACTGGTGCAAGGGGAGGACCCAGAGAGATGGTATGGGGTGGGAGGTGGGAAGGGATTCATGTTTGGGAACGCTTGTACACTCGTGGTGAACTCATGTCAATGTTTGGCAAAAGCAATACAGTAATGTAAAGTAAACTAAAGTTAAAATAAAAATTTCAAAAAAAAAAAGAAATGGCAATATCAAAATAAAAAAAAAAGAGTTGAATGTGCATTAAATTGTGCGGCTTGGATATTCTATATCCTTAGTGACAATTTACATAATGCGTAGATCTTGAATAGCAGTGCAAGCGAGTATTTTAGGGTTTCTGTATCCAGTTTCTTTGTCACACGTTTACTGCCTGATAGAACATTTATGTATATACAGGTTAAGGAAATTCTTATCTTTAAAGAAGGTGAGTTGTAGTGTGGGAAGAGGCATGAAAGAGTGGAAAGAACTCTGACCTAGGGGTAAAAAGACCTGTGTTCTGGTCCTGGATCTGCTGTTGGTTAGCACTGTGCTACCGAGCATGCCAGCTATCTGCTCTGCACCTTAGTCTCCTCATTTGTAAAATGAGGGTGTGGGGATTAATGGTTTATTTGGGCAGATTCTATGAGTCTTACTCTGGAAGGAAACCTTTGTAAGATAAGAAATGCATTTTCATAAGGGATCTGGGTTGACTGTAAAGATTATAGCAAGACAATTTATGATAAAAATCACATGCCTGTTTCTCTAAGCGTCACTGACACCCTACTTTGGAATCTGGGTCCCAGCTCTTTTTGCTCTAGGAACGAGCAGTAGGTAGCTTAACAGAAGACAGAACAGGTGCAGGAGGAACTAACAGGGACATTGGGGAAAAGACAGACTTGCTTTCCTGAAATAAGCTCCAGCCTTCAGCTAAATGACTTGTGTAGATTTCCATAAACAAACAAAAAAAATAAATTCATGATAAATGTAGGTTCATTAAATGGTCTTAAAAATAGGATCGAGACTGGGGCTGTAAGCTGGGATAGGGGCCTGAGGCAACTTCCTTCTTCCTTCTACTTTCCTTCTCTTTCCTTCACTTATCTATGAGCTTTGTTGTGAAAAGGAGATGGGTCAGGACTCTTAGATTACAAATAACTCATTGTCTAGTTCAGTTCAGAAGATATTTATTTTTTGAATGATGGATATTGGAGTGGCTATAGCTTTAAAGGAACAACTGAGTTCAGGGAGCAGGCTACCTTGGTTGCAGCAGGGCCCTTGGGGATCTGTTTTATGGGATGTTGCTGTGAGATGACTCTGGGTATTTGTCTTAACTCAAAATTCATATTCCCCAGGAAGAGGTTCTGATTGCTCACTAAGGTCCTGTGTTCACCCCATAACCAGAGGATGAATGGCTTCATCAGAAGAGCATGGGTTTGGGTAGGGCGGCTCCCAGAGGTGTGTGTGTTGGTGGGGGGTAAGAGTGGGGGGTTTAGTGGCTGCTACCAGAAGGAGAGGGGTGATGGGCAGACAAATGTCATACTGTCCAAGGCTCCAGAGCGTCTCAGGAATAAATGCAAGTGACAGCTACGCTTCTGCCACTCAAGAGCTCCCAAGGGCACAACTGGGGAATTTCAGGATCGCTGAGCTGGCAGGCCTGAAGGCTGACACCTAGTGGCTGGTTTAAATCAAGCCGGTGCAGTCAACTTTTCTTGGTTTATGAGCCTTGTAAATAGCTGCATTCAATAATATTCATTGACTGACTGAATGAACGAATGAACTCTTACATGGGCTAGTGAAGTATTTCTGTCTTACATTAGCCTGTGTTGAATTTGTTTAGAAGCTGCTTAATGACAAATCTTTTAGCAGCAAGTCACTGATAGCCATCAGAACTGTCTTTAACCAGAGATGGTCCTTGCTAGGACACTATTTCTGGCAGCCAGGAACAGAATTGAACCAAGACCTGGATGCCAGGGAACCAGTGCCTCTTGCCTTGCCTCCTTTCTGAATCTGATCCATTTTTTTCCATTCAAACGTGGCAGTTTGGCATTCTTTAATTTTCAGTCCACCTTGCCAGAAAACAGCTGCCTGTGCCTCCAGGGTTTGTATCTCCTCTAGTCAAGACCCCAGGGTGACTGAGCCTGAGCTGCCTCCGTCCCCATTCCAAACCTACAGCAGGGACCCTATGTGACCCAGTTTGGGCCAGGGATCTGCCTCTTGCTCAATCAACCAAAATGGCCAAAATGGCACTTGGAGAGGGGTCACCGTTACAATGTGGATTTGACTTTAAGAGTAGTTCTTGGAAAAGGGGCGATCTGAGCAGACAACACAATTGGTGTCTCCTACAGAAGCCAAATAACATATTTGCTTACATTTGGAGGGCTTCAAGAACACCTGGGTACACCTGAAACTAATACAATATTGTAAATGAAATATGCGTGCCTGTGTGCTAAGTCACTTCAGTCCTGTCCGACTCTGTGCGACCCCATGGACCCCACCAGGCTACTCTGTCCATGGGATTCTCTAAGCAGGAATACTGGAGTGGGTTGCTATGCCTTTTTCCAGGGGATCTTCCTGACCCAGGGATCAAACTTGAGTTTCTTATGTCTCCTGCACTGGCAGGAGGGTTCTTTACTACTAGTGCCACCTGGGAAGCCCAGATCAAGTATATTCCAATCAAAAATTTTTTTAATTCTAAAAAAAGAATACTTGATTTTCATGACTTCATTTGATTCTTGGCCCAACTGCTTGAGGTTGGCAAATTAGGTATTAAGAGCTTTCTTCTATATCTTCTTTATCTCACTACTTAGCTCTGGGCTCTCTATGGGTGGTGTCTTGTTTATATTGATTAAGTTGAATTCCTATTTTCACAGATGAGAAGACTGAGGTCCAGAGCACTGAATGTCTTGCCAAGAGAAACACAGCTAGAAGGCAGACAACCTGATGAATTGTGATGATGAATGTCGAATATTCCTCTCTACCCAGTGGATAAATGAAAGTCAAATTTGCTCATTTGTGTCCGACTCTTTGTGACCCCATGGACTATACAGTCCATGGAATTCTCCAGGCCAGAACACTGGCGGGGGTAGCCTTTCCTTTCTCCAGGGGATCTTCCCAACCCAGGGATTGAACCCAGGTCTCCCGCATTGCAGGTGGATTCTTTACCAGCTGAGCCATGAGGGAAACCCAGTCGGTGATTAGCAATTACAGATAAGCCCTCAAGAGCCCTCCATTATGTCGTGGTTTACACTGTGTTGCCATCTGAGAGACGGGGGTCTCCAGCAACTCAGAAAGATCATACCTTAAGGTGGAGGGCCCAGGCCTGAAGTCTGATGGCCTCTGGGAGATCAATGTCTGTTCTTCAAGTAAGGTCTTTGCCAGAGAAGGTAGACAAACATGAAAAGAAGGTGGGTTATTAGAACTTTCAGCTGCCTTAGCGGGCCTGATGTTTGAACTTGATAGGAGAGAGGGGAGCAAGGGCCTGAGGGGGACACTACCTTTGGAAGAAGCTTTCTCCTACATGACAAGAGGCTTTCAGGGACACCTGTGAGGTGGAGTTGACGGTCCCCAAACCGGGTGAAATCTTCCAGTTCTGCAATTTATCAAATGACCTGGGCAAGTCACATGACCATTCTGTGTCCATCCTCCCAGGGCTCTGGGAGGGCAAAATGAGAAAGTGCAGGGGGAGAGCCCTTCATGGCAGTAGAGATAACACTATTATCTCTCTGTGTTCAAAGCAGAACAAACAGGGATTGTGCCAGGCAAAGATGGAGAAGGCCAAGTCTCTTTCTTCAGAGATCTGACGGTCAAGGGGCGGGAGGGGAGCCGATGGCAATGCAAAGCGATGAGGACTCTTAAGTGTGGGTCAGTCTGTGTGACCCAAAGAGGCCTCTGTGTGTCTTTAGGACGGTCAGGAGAGGGTTCGCAGAGTGTGGAACTTTGGAGCTCAGTCTTCAAGGACAGGCGGCCATTCACTCAGCAGAGGAAGCTATGCTTGAAGGTGGAGGATGATATTGAGGCGATGGAATCATAAACGGGCCCGCAGATGACCTCGCTACTGTCAGTGCCGCAGTACTGATGCTGTTCGGGTCACGCCTGACTATCGGGTCTCAGAGGTCCCAACCAGAAGACTCTGAAATCACAGGCTCTTAAGATACCTTTTCTCCAGCTTGCTTGTGGCATTCATTTCTCTGTTCAACTCTGTTTCTTCAGAGCTCAAAGAGATCTTGAGGACAATCTGGTGCCATCCTCTGCTCCAAGGTAGGAATGGATTGGTGTCCCCATTTTACTGATGAGCTGAATGTAGGTGAGAGTCACCCCAGTTGGTCTCCAGGCATATAGAACCAGAACTGACTCTCCCAGAGCTTGTGTTCTCTATCGAGATGCTTTTCTTCTTGTGTCCATTTTAAGTTTCAAATCCTCATTTCAGGTAATATTTGAGGTATTATTTATTCACACTTCACACTTCAAGTCCTTCCTTGGCAGCAGGTTATAAAACAGGAGAGAAACTGAGTCAGGCAAGAAGCAAACCAAATGAGAGGGCTGAAGGCTTGAGCAACAAGAGGACAAACTTCTGGGGCTGTTAGTGGCTTCAGTGAAGCAAGCCTGTTCTGTGCTAAGCTGCTCAGTCGTGTCCGACTCTTTGTGACCCCATGGGCTGTAGCCGGCCAGGCTCCTCTGTCCATGGGGATTCTCCAGGCAGGAACACTGGAGTGGGTTGCCATTTCCTCTTCCAGGGGATCTTCCCGACCCTGGGATCGAACCCGTTTCTTACATCTCCTGCGTTGGCAGGCAGATTCTTTACCACTAGTGTGCCACCTGGGAAGCTGAAGCAAGCCTACCCAGTGGAAAGGCTCCTTAACCAAGTGGCTGTCTTAGAAGTTCTGAGCACCAGGACCATTATTTTCATTGCGAATGACTGGGAGGAACCCTGGTGAAGAAAGTTAAGGGCTGGAGGGTTTTTCAGAATCACTTGCTATTATTTTCTTTTCCTCTTTCCTTTCCTTCAGACCTACCCTTCTTAGTGACCTGGTGCCACAGCCTCAGAACGGAATAACACAGGGCAGAGGGCAAGGCACATGAGGGAGGAGGCAGATGGCGTCTGCAGACCCAGCTGTAGCTCACGAGCTGCACAGATGGCTCAGCCTGCACACGTGGGGCTGTGGGAGGAGGGCGGGGCAGAGAGGGGATCACTGTTGGAGTAGCTGGAGTGACGGGGGACAAGTGTGCTGCCTGTGCGTTATTAATAGGCACTAGGGCATATATTTACAACCAGTGGCTGAACTTAGGGGCCAAACAGTCACAGCCAGTGACGCCCAACACCAAAGACAACTGAAGGGTGCAGAGTGTTCCAAACCCAGCTCACCCAGAAGCAGGTGGCCTCGGGTGGGATAGGGAGATCCCTGGAGCTTGCTCAAACTGCATGCTGTGGTTCTACCCTTCTCTTTAAACAGAAGGAAGGAGAGGCAGGAAGGTAGGAAGAAAGAAAGGCAAGAGGGAGAGGAAGGACACCAGGTTGCTTACATCAAAACCTAAGCTCAGGGACTTCCGTGATGGCTAAGACTCCGTGTTCCCAAAGCAGGGGACCCAAGTTTGATCCCTGGTCAGGGCACTAGATCCCATGTGCTGCAACTAAAGGTTCCACTTGCCCAAGTAAGACCAGGTGCAGCCAAATAAATATTTAAAAACATCCCCCCAAAAACCCCCCAAGCTCAGGCAAAGCCCCCAGAGGTTTCTGTTCATCTAACTTCAGGTCTGAGTGAGTAAAATTGTCCCATTTAACCATAGGAAATTCCACTTATGATGTGTTGGAGGTTCAGAAGTGGAGGAAGGGAATCTAAACGCCAAGAGGTGAGGAATAAACGCAGACTGCCAGCCCCGACACGAGAGGGTGGATGGAGCCTGCAAGTTCCTGGTCATGGGCAGAAACGGCTGTGGGATTGAGTCCAGACCTCAGACGCCCTCTGTGCTCTCCTAGGGCCCAAACAGACATCCTCAGCGGATCCTCTGTGCCTGGAGTGATTCTCTGGACCAGGGATTCTCTGAGCTGGAGGCTACACTGCATGCGAAGTGGTTCAGCCTGGCCCCAGGCTGGCAGGGCTGAGAGTGGGCACAGCCTCTGAGTTTGCAGGGTGGGCGGGGTCGCTGTTCAGCAGCCACAGTAGGGCCTGGGACAGGTTATCATAAAGGGACAATTTGCCTCCTCCAATCTGAGTGCAATTCCCAAAGGGAACCTCTACAACGTGATGGATTTTGCCGAAGACAAATTACTTGGCTGAAAGCCTTCCTGTGCATAAACTGGGATGAGGCTGAGATTTTGTTCCATTTCACATTGTAACAGAGCAGGACCTCCTGGTCCTTGCCCAACTCCCCACCATGTCCTGTGTCTGCCTTTTGTCCATGGAAAACTTTAGACAAAGAATAAATTTAGTCAGAGAAGTAAGAAAGGTGAAAACAAAGGAAAACAGTCAAAGGAGACCAAATAATAAAAATGCAGTTATTAAGCGTAGTCAAGGACTTTAGTTCTTTCTCAAGGGCTCTAGATGATATTCTGAGCCATATCCTGTGAACTGTCTGATAGATACTAAACCTCTAGGTGGAAGAAGTTAACTGCATGAAGACCAGACTGTACTCATGACATGAGCTGCTACAATTTTGAGAACTGGCCTCAAAGAAATGGAAACAAATGGACCTTGGAACTGATGATTAACTGTACTTAAAACAATCAAGATGATGCTGGTTAGACCACTGATGACCAGTTTCAAGATGACTATCAGAGACGACTGCTGTTTCTGCATGCAGCCCTCTCGCCCTCATTCTGTGTATAAAAGCTCTTGCCCCACAGGTTGCCACTGGTGGGGATAGGGGGAATTTGCATTTGGGCAGATGTCTGCCCTCCGTCTGGCCCAGCTGACAGCCTCTGAAATAAAGCAAAACTTCCTTTCCACCAATCTGGCTTGTTTATTGGCTTTCGGGCAGGGAGCAGCCAGACCTACCACATGTCTTTTAGTAACAATGCCACTGCTGTAATTTAACAGCTCTGGGCCCCAGTTTATATACAAAGGGGTTATTAAAAAGTACTCAGTGTGTAGGTTTTTGGTGAAGATGAAATGGGAAAAGCTTGAGAAGTGCTTAGCACAGTCCTGATACACTGTAATGTGCCTGAGAAAGGTTCTTTTTGCTGTTCTTCTCCCATCCCAGCATGTCTTTTCACAAAGAAAAATCCAGTGGACTCCAGAAGACCTGTTGAGAAAGTTAACACAAAACCCAACCCTCTGGAGGAAATGGATTCAAGAGAGAAAAGCTTGAGGATCGAAGGTTGTTACCTGTGACTGGGTCTAGGGCTTCTTGATTTATTACTGCCTCATCACATTGAATGGCTACCCTGAACCTCAGTTTCCTTATTAGCAAAGTTGCTTTAAAAGAATATAATCCCATCTGCCTTTATTGAGAGCTCACTAGGCTGCAGGCACTCAGAGCTGCCCATGTATTACATTGTGCATGCATACTCAGTCATGTCCAACTCTTTGCAATCCTATGGACTGGAGCCCTCCAGGCTTCTCTGTCCATGAGATTATTCAAGCAAGAATACTGGAGTGGGTTGCCATGCCCTCCTCCAGAGGATCTTCCTGACCCAGGGAAGCAACCCGCATTTCTTATGTCTATCTGCATTGGCTGGCGAGTTCTTTACCACTAGGGTCACCTGGGAATACGTCACTGAATCCTTAAAACCACTTCAGATGATCGGTGTTTGTGTACGTCCAAACGTATCAAATTGTACACATTACAATATGTCCAGTTCTTTGTATATCAGGTATACCACAATAAAGCTGTAGAAAAGCACTGGAGGAGGTAGGTATGATTTAAAAAAAAAAAAAACCTCTATTGTGCAGTTGAAGAAACTGAGGTTTAGCAGAGAGGTTAAGTCACTTGTCCTAAAACACATAGCGAGTCATAGCGAAACTGGGCTTCAAACACAGGTACTCTGTCCCCAAGAGATGACAAGACGCAAAAGAAAAAAAAGTCAGTTTCAACATGTATAAAATTATGGGAGGGTAGAGTGGGGGCAAAGTCAAGGGGATGGTTAAAGGAAGGTACTAAAATAAAAAAAGAGGCAGATCACCGTGCTGCAAACAATTGCACCTGATCCGGGCATCAGCACCAACCAAAGAGGAGAGAAGGGAAGTCTTTAGATTGGGACTGATCCACTGTTAGTCCCATAGGAAGCCCAAGATCTTTTCCCTGATGTTCCACTGGTCTGGGAGGCCCGCTGGGTCTCCCACTGGCTCCAGGTAGGGCTCCATCCTGTAACCGAGAGAACACACAGATGTCATCTTAAAGATCTAACCAACCAGTGTCGTGAAAACTCATGTAACGTCTGTGAACAGCCTTCAACACTGAGAGCCATTTTTGAAAAAGTTTCTTTGGATAAGTCAGAGAAAGATACATACTGTATAATATCACTTATATGTGGAATCTAAAAAATACCATGGATCTTCCCCGGGGGCTCAGCAGTAAAGAATCTGCCTGCAGCGCAGGAGACATGGAGACGCTGGTTCCCAGCGCTGGGATCCCAGGGTTGGGAAGATCCCCGGGAGGAGGAAATGACAACACACTCCAGTATTCTTGGCTGGAGAATCCCATGGACAGAGGAGCCTGGTAGGCTACAGTCCATGGAGTCTCTAGTGAATAAAACAAAAAAGAAATAGACTTACATATATATAAAACAAACTATGGTTACCAGTGTGGGTGGGAGGGGCAGTCTAGGAGTGGGGGAAATAAAGGGTTATTATGGAAGCTGTATGAAATCATGTGTGTGAAACTTTTGGAAATTATAAAGCACTATAGAATTTAAAGAACTTCTCATTCAATGAAAAAAATTTTTTTTTTCTGGTTAGAAATCTGGATGCTAAAATGGGAGGTACTTTACCATTCGGGCTTGAATGTTTTCTGATCATTACGGTGCCTTTAGTCACTTTATGGAGTTTGTGTTCTCTGGACTGGACTGTTACTACTTAACAGTTCTGGGCTGAACTCCAGACCTATCTACATAATCAGCTGCCCTCCTGACATCTCCGTTTGGGGGTGGGACCGTGATCTCACACTGAGCATGTCTAAGAGCGAGCCTCTGAGATGCTCTCTGTTCTCCTCTAATGGCAACGCTACACTTTCAGTTGCTCAGGTCCCAAACCCTCTTTCCTTCCCACCTCTTCCAACCCACCAGCAAAGCTAGCTGCTCCACTCTCGAAACATATTTTACAATTCTGACCACCTTTCACCATACCCCTTATCAGCTCCCTTGCCTAATCAGCTCTTATCTGGTGCCAGAATTATTGAAAGCGCCTCCACACCTCACGTCCCTGCCCTTGTTTCTGCAGCCCCCTGTGAACCTGGAAGCCAGAGCGTTGCTGTTAAGTAAGTCGGATGACGCATCTCCTCTGCTCAACAGTCTTCAATGGCTCCCATCTCATTTAAAGTGTTGACTTAAAGAAAAACACACAACATAAGAGTTTAAGTTTTATTCAGGGACTTACTGAGGACTATAACCCAGGAGACAGTCTGAGGAACAGCTCCAAAGTAGGGGAAGAGTCTGTTTATATACACTTTTTAGGGGCTAGGGAATACATGCAGTCAAGCAACCATCTTGGTAAAAGACGGTTGCTGGTCACCAAGAACAGATATCTCAAGTTAATGATTTTAGTGCTTTTCTGGTTATGGACAATGGAAGCATCCAGGCGCAGTGAAATTTTCCCTGAGACATCAGGTGGGCAAAGTATTGGAGTTTCACTGCATGCGTCTGCTATCCAGTGGTCCATTTATGGAAAGTACAAGTGCCTCAGTCTGAATTCCTCCCATGGTGTGCTGAGTGTGTGTGTGTGACTGCCAGGGGCTGGGACTTCACCCTCATAGAACTGGGTGATGAGGAACACTTTTGGTTCTCTGCTCACAAAAGTAAACTCACAGTCTTCCTTTGCCTGGGAAGTGCCACATGACCTGCCCCGCATTACTGCCCCTGCCTCTTGTTACCTTGGAATTCAGTAGGTCAGTCTTCTCGATCTTTTCTTCACTATACAGGCGCATTCTTGCATCGGGGTCTTTGCACTGCTGTTTCCTTTGCCTAGATGCTCTTTCTCCAAATCTGTATGGCTGGCTTCCTTAATTTCTTCAGACCTTTATTTCAAAAGTCAACCTTGTTAAAGAGGCTTTCTCTGGCCACTCTGAAATATAACCTCTTCTAACATTTTTATTTCCCTCTCTCTCCTTCCCCTGACTTTTCCCCCTTTCTAATATTGATCCTTCTATAATATTATATCATGTATTTTACTTGCTTATCTTATTTGTCTCTCTCTCCTATTAGAAGTGGAGAAGGCAATGGCAACCCACTCCACTACTTTTGCCTGGAAAATCCCATGAACGAAGGAGCCTAGTGGGCTGCAGTCCATGGGGTCACTAAGGGTCGGACATGACTGAGCAACTTCATTTTCACTTTTCACTTTCATGCATTGGAGAAGGAATTGGCAACCAACTCCAGTGTTCTTGCCTGGAGAATCCCAGGGACAGGGGAGCCTGGTGGGCTGCCGTCTATGGGGTCGCACAGAGTCAGACACGACTGAAGTGACTTAGTAGTAGCAGTAGCAGCCTTTTAGAAGATGAGATTTATGAAGGAATTTTTGTCTATTTTTTGTTCACTATTGTATCTCTAGTGCCTTGAACAGTGCCTGCCACATAGTAGACACAAATGTAAATATTTGATGAGTAAATGAAAATAAGAGACACAGAATTAGCTGTGGACCTTTATCAAGTCATTTGTCTAAAGAGCCTCTTGAGGAGGGTAAAAAAGGAGTGAAAAAGCTGGCTTGAAACTTAACATTAAAAAAACTGAGATCATGGTATCAGCCCCATCACTTCACGGTATCAGCCCCATCACTTCATGGTGAATAGAAGGGGAAAAAGTGGAAGCAGTGACAGATTTTATTTTCTTGGGCTCCAAAATCACTGGGGACAGTGACTGCAGTCATGAAATTAAGACACTTGCTCTTTGGGAAAAAAAGCTATGACAAAATTAGACAGCATGTTAAAAAGCAGAGACATCACTTTGCTGACAAAGGTCTGTCTAGCCAAAGGTATGATTTTTCCAGTAGTCACATATGGATGTGAGAGTTGGACCGTAAAGAAGGTTGAGCGCCAAAGAACTGATGCTTTCTAACTGGTGCTAGGGAAGACTCTTGAGAATTCCTTGAACTGCAAGGAGATCAAACCAGTCAATCCTAAAAGAAATCAACCCTGAGTATTCACTAGAAGGATGGATGCTGAAGCTGAAACTCCAATACTTTGCCCACCTGATGTGAAGAGCCAACACACTGGAAAAGACCCTGATGCTGGGAAAGATTGAAGGCAAAAAGAGAAGGGGGGCAGCAGAGGGTGAGATGATTAGATAGCATCATCGACTCAATGGACATGAATCTGAGCAAACTCAGGGAGATGGTGAAGGACAGGGAAGCCTGGTGTGCTGCAGTCCATGGGGTCGCAGTCAGACACGGCTTAGAGACCGAACAGGCTTGAGTTTCCTTGGATGTAAAATTGAGTTATTGCACTAGATGGCGCTAAGGTTCCCTGCAACTTAGTCCCTGAGTGAATTTGAAGTAAAAGCAGTTGTGTGGCAAGAAAAGGTTAGAAGGTCTGACGATTTGGCTTCAAGTCCCAGTGATAGCCATGGTCTAGGTTTTCATTTTCACAACAGCATTTGAAGAGGCTCTATCCATGGATCATGAACCTTACTTACAGCTCTTAAAGTTTAAAACTATAAAATAAAGTCATTAGAAAAGAGAGAAATGGCCGCCATACTCCTCAATACCACACGGTGGCGAGGTTGTCCACCAAGGTCTCTAGCATTGCTGCGGCTCCTTTGCAGCTCATGCTCTCCTGAAATCTACATTTCAACAGCAACTGTGAGAGCAGCTTATTCATCAGATCTTGCTGGTTTATTTAAATAACAAATATAAAAAAATTTAAATTGATCATCTTCTGATAAAAAGACATTAACCTCAAAAGCAAAACAGTGAGCTGAATTTTCAGCTGAGTCTTGGTCACCAATTCGAAAAGTTAAGGAATAAAAGAAGTCTATACCAGTGTTCCAGAGAAGGCGATGGCACCGCACTCCAGTACTCTTGCCTGGAAAATCCCATGGACGGAGGAGCCTGGTAGGCTGCAGTCCATAGGGTTGCGGAGAGTCGGACACGACTGAGTGACTTCACTTTCACGCATTGGAGAAGGAAATGGCAACCCACTCCAGTGTTCTTGCCTGGAGAATCCCAGGGACGGCGGAGCCTGTTGGGCTGCCGTCTATGGGGTCACACAGAGTTGGACACGACTGAAGCGACTTAGCAGCAGCAGCAGCATACCAGTGTTAGACAAGTAAGGCTACAGCTAAGCTAAATTAGTTCTGTAATACCTAGCCACATATCTGTCTGTACATAACCAAGAATGTTCCCTCCAGGAGGTGGAAAAGATAGCCAAAAAAAAAAAAAAAAGAGATGGTGAAGTCACTCAGTTGTGTCTGACTCTTTGCGACCCCACGGATGATAGGTAGCCTGTCAGGCTCCTTCATCTGTGGGATTTTCCAGGCAAGAATACTGGAGTGGGTTGCCATTTCCTTCTCAGCAATGGACTTATTCTATGAAATTTTTGTTTGCTTGGAAGAGTCATTAAAGACTTAAATAAGAAAAGATTATGAACAGTGATGGCATACACAGTATGCCTTCCATTTATAGTAGACTTTATCATTACTGTTATTAACGTAATTATTATTGTTATTCTCAGGGTCTATTTTTTTCCCCTGCTCTACAGTCTCTCCAACTAGCAACAATGTTTTCAGCTTGAAATCTATTTCATTATTCCCTAAAAATATTTTTGGTTCTTTATTTCAACTGTAATCTAATTACAACTGTATTGCATGGTTTATTTTAGCTATATGGAAAATAAAAGTAAAATGAAGGTAATACAAATTACCCATACTCCACCACTCAGCTCAGAAATAATAATAAGATTCTGGAACTATGCTTAACACACATACATACACATTTGTGATCAAATTTTATGAAGGGGTTTTTTCACTATTTTTCCATTTATTATTATACTATGCACATTTGCACATCCTTAATAGTTTTCATAATTATTAGTTACAAACTACTTTTCTCATTAGAAAATCAGTACATTTTAATGGTAGAAAATACTGAAAAGTACAGGACAAAGGAAAAAAAAAATCACTCCTAACCCCATCATCTAGATTGNCAATAATATTAATGTAAATATATATTCCATAGAATTGGAAATATATTACATATACAGTTCTTGATTTATCCAATTTACTTTTAAATTATTTTAAGATTTCAACAGATAGTTTTCTTTTTTCTCTTTCCACTTTGTGTGATCATTTTCCCAGTCATTACATGTTCTTCTTCAAAGACCTTAATGGTATGGATAATTTTCCCTTTAATTCTCTTCTGATTGAATCTCTTTGGGGTCCCTGACTAAAAGGCTTAAGGGAAGTCCTTAAAGAGCCGGCATGGTTGTAAGAGGTGTAATTTCATAGAGAGTTGTCCCACAGGGTTGCAACAATGCTTAACGAAGCAGAAATACTGCTTGATCTTTATTCCTTGATTAAAAGACTCTAATCATTGTTAAAGTTGCAGCTCAGTCTCCAGAGATGAGACATTCTAAACAGCTGCCACAGTACAGTTGTTTTCTGAACTGAAGTTTTTGTAGGTGACGGAAGGGAGAAGAAAAGAGGGACGATGTCTCACCATTTTGATATTTCAAACTCTCAGAAGACAGGAATTAAAATACTGCTGATTGCAATAGAGCATTTACAATTTATTGAGCACCTATTATATATTATGTATGGCTTCCCTGGTGGCTCAGAGGTTAAAGCGTCTGCCTGGAGGAGCAATGCAGGAGACCTAGGTTTGATCCCTGGGTTGGGAAGATCCCCTGGAGAAGAAAATGGCAACCCACTCCAGAATTCTTGCCTGGAGAATCCTATGGACGGAGGAGCCTGGTGGGCTACAGTTCAGGGGGTCGCAAAGAGTCGGACACGACTGAGCGATTTCAATTTCACTTTCTCTTTCTATGTATTAGGTACTGCAAGGAGTGCTTCTGACTTCATCTACTTCTCACAATAGCATCATTTTACAACAAATGAAATGGAGACTCAGAGGCATGAAGTGCCTTGTTCACAGTGACAGTGACAGTGATTTGGACTTGAGTGTTTGGCTCCAACTTCTGTTCTGTCAACCCTACCACACAGTGTCCCCAAACATTTATTGAATGACATATGACTGCAAATGGGGTTTATGAATCAGGAACTAGGGCTCCTCTCCTGAAATGGTGTAACATGAGAGGTAAGAGGGGTTGGCTGACTCTTGGAAAAGCTTAAGGGATCAGCCTGAGGGATTTTAGCACCAAAGTATGAATATTTTTCTTTTCTAATTTATTTTTATTGAAGTATAGTTAGTTTCTGCTGTACAAAAAAGTGAACCAGTTATACATATACCCACTCTAAAAAAGAGTCTTTCAGTCATTACAGGGAGGAGGCAATGGCACCCCACTCCAGTACTCTTGCTTGGAAAATCCCACAGACGGAGGAGCCTGGTGGGCTGCAGTCCATGGGGTCTCGAAGAGTTGGACACAACTGAGCAACTTCACTTTCACTTTCACTTTCATCCATTGGAGAAGGAAATGGCAACCCACTCCAGTGTTCTTGCCTAGAGAATCCCAGGGATGGCGGAGCCTGATGGGCTGCCATCTACGGGGTCGCACAGATTGGGACACAGTCATTACAGAATATTGAGGAGCATTCCCTGTGCTATAATACAGTAGGCTCTTATTATCTATTTTATATACAGTAGTGTATATATGTCAGTCCCAATCTCCCAGTTTATCCCTCTCCTTTTTACCCTTCATAACTATATGCATGTTTTCTGTATCTGTGACTATTCTGTTTTGTAAATTAATAGTTTTAAAAAACACTTTCCAGAAGACCTGAGGATAGGGTGATATTCATTTATCAAATCAAGCTTTAGACTCGAGTAACTGTTCTTATAGTTTTATTTATTTTTTAGGCTTAATTTATTTATTTAGGCTCAGTTATCAATAAAATAAATAAATTTTATTTCTTTAGGCTCAAATAATAATAACTATTATTATTTGGGGCTCCAAGTCACAGTAGATGGTGACTGCATCCATGAAATTAAAAGACACTTGCTCCTTGGAAGAAAAGCTATGACCAGCCCAGGCAGCATATTAAAAAGCAGAGATATTACTTTGCCAACAAAACTCATCTAGTCAAAGCTTTGGTCGTCATGTATGGATATGAGAGTTGGACTATAAAGTTGAGCACCAAAGAACTGATGCTTTTGAACTGTGGTGTTGGAGAAGACTCTTGAGAGTCCCTTGGACAGCAAGGAGACCAAACCAGTCAATCTTAAAGGAAATCAGTCCTGAATGTTCATTGGAAGGACTGATGCTGAAGCTGAAACTCCAATACACCTGATGTGAACAACTGAGTCATTGGAAAAGACCCTGATGCTGGGAAAGATTGAAGGCAGGAGGAGAAGGGGATGACAGAGGATAAGATGGTTGCATGGCATCACTGACTTGATGGACATGAGTTTGAACAAGCTCCAGGAATTGGTGATGGACATGAAAGCCTGGCGTGCTGCAGTCCATGGGGTCTCAAAGAGTTGGAAACGACTGAGCAACTGAACTGAATAATAACTGCTATTACCATTTGACAACTCTGTATTAAGCACATAATATACATCCTGTCATTTAATCATTCCAGGAGCCCAATGAGATAGTATTATCCCTAATTTCCAGACGAGGGATCTGGAGGTACCAGGGCGTTAACTTGCCTAATGGCAAACAATGAGTATGAATTCTGATTCAGTCAAAATCCAAGGCCCCAAACTTTAATCATCAGTCTGTGATACTTGTTTGCTTTTTATCCACCTTCCTAACTTCCCTCCCTCCTTCTTTCTCTCTTTTCTTTCCTTTTTCCTTCCTTCTTGTTTTTAAAGGGAAAGACCCGGTTCAACTCCCAGTCAAGAAGTCTCTGCAGTTTCCTAGGGTGCCATTAATTAATTTCTTCCCTTGAGTGTTGCTGTGGGGGATGGACAGAGCAAAGAAGATATGCTAACTATAGAAGATATGCTAAATATGCTAACTATCTGGTGGGTGTTAAGCATACTAAGAACTTTTGTGTGCTAAGTTGCTTCAGTCATGTCCATCTCTGTGATCCCATGGACTGTAGCCTGCTAGGCTCCTCTGTCCATGGGATTCCAGGCAAGAAAACTAGAGTAGGTTGCCATGCCCTCCTCCAAGGGATCTTCCCGACTCAGGGATCAAACCCATGTCTCTTACATCTCCTAGATTTGCAGGCTGTTTCTTTACCCACTGAGCCACCTGGGAAGCCCTCTAAGGCTGGTATTTCTGTCCACTGCATTGATTTCCATTTTCATGATTCATAGTCTCCACTAATTAAGCTGTATACATCCTTTGATGCCCAACTTAAGCACCTCCTTATCCATTCAACATCTATTCTCATCCTCAGAGATGGCAACATTTGATCATCTCCCAGCCCTGTGTAAAAGCTTTCAGAGCTAACCTTTTGTCTGCTTAACCAAACCCAGACTTCTTTCTCAGTCTGGTATTCAAGTCAGTCATTCAGTCACAAACACGTGCTGAGAGCCAATTATGTGCCAGATACACTCTAGGTGCTGGGACAACTGTGGAGAACCAGACAGATAGTTGCTGCTGTCATAGTGAACAAGCTAGACAGTAAATAATTACAAATAATGAATTAAATACTTACTCCTCTGAATCAAGTAATTACAAGGCCCTCAACAAATCTGGTCTCAACCCATCTTTTCAGAGTTCTTTCTCATCCTTTTACTCCACCCCTGGGCTTACTCAGGCTTCCCCACCTCTGCAGCTGGGCCCATGCTCACCCTCTACTCCTGAATGCAGGTTCCTCCCTCTTCCCCACATCCATCTCCAGGACCAGCTTTATTTAGTTCTGCCTCTTCCATGAAACCTGGCTAGACAACCTCTGCCAGACAGCTTTAGCCTGAAGGATCTTCCCTCATTTGAATTCCTAGCACTTATCCATTCAACAAATATTTACTGAGTGACTTCTTGAAATGTTTGATGAATGAATGACTCTTCATGAGGCTCTAAACACATGCTATGGTATCCAAGATTTAAGTTATGTGGAGAATAAGACTTTTCCTACTGAGATAGATCCCAAGGTTTTTTTTTTTTTTTATTTGTTCTCTTCTAGGTAGGGGAGGAGTCGAGATAAAAACTATATAGTAAAACATACAATATCAAGCAAAATGACAATAAAAATTGTCCATACTCATAATTCTACCACTTGAAAGAGATCACCATTGATGATTGTTCTCTATATCTTTTTAGTTTTTTTTTTTTTTCCTGTTTGTTTTTCTCTGTTAATAACATTTTGGAAAATTCCTTCTTCCTCCAAATTAAATTTTTATTAAGAAGATCTTCTTTCTTGTTTTTTAAAAATACAAAATGCCTGTACCCCCTCCCTGCTTGCTCTCTTCTGCTTAGGAGTGGCACAGTTTTATTTTGAATAAAATTTAGAGAATTTATGCAAAGAGTCATCTGTATCTTTTCTAGTTCACTGAATCTATGTACAAGAAGAATCCAAACACTGTTTTAGGGCATTTACTCAGAAGTCTTTTCTCAAGACCTATTCCAGTTGATCTTTAGACCACATTCTACCCTCCCTTCTTCAAGACCTGAAATGGGTGGTTTTTGTTTAGTCCCTCAGTTGTGTCTGACTCTTTGCGACCCCATGGATTGCAGCCTGCCAGTCTCTGCTGTCCATGGGATTTCCCAGGCAAGAATACTGGAGTGGGTAGCCATTTCTTGGCATACAATGTAGTCACACTCATGTGCAAACCACAGAATCTCAGGTCTGTAAGATGACAGATCTTCCAGATCACCCCTTCTCTTTAAGGATGAGCAGATGGTTTAGTACTTGCCCAAGATCTTGCAGCTGGTGGCAGCAAAGCTGGAGATGCCAGCCCTGGTTATCTTTTCAAATTGCCTCACTGTCTTCAGTTTGTCTAACAATTAACCCCAAACTGAAATTAAACAATGAAAAGAATAAAATACTTAGGAATATATCTACTTAAAGAAAAAAAAGACCTATATATAGAAAACTATAAAACACTGGTGAAAGAAATCAAAGACACTAATAGATGGAGAAATATACTGTGTTCATAGATCGGAAGAATCAATAGAGGGAAAATGAGTATACTACCCAAAGCAATCTATAGATTCAATGCGATCCCTATCAAGCTACCAATGGTATTTTTCACAGAGCTAGAACAAATAATTTCACAATTTGTATGGAAATACAAAAAACCTCGAATAGCCAAAGCAATCTTGAGAAAGAAAAATGGAACTGGAGGAATCAACCTGCCTGACTTCAGGCTCTACTACAAAGCCACAGTCATCAAGACAGTATGGTACTGGCACAAAGACAGAAATATAGATCAGTGGAACAAAATAGAAAGCTCAGAGATAAATCCACACAGCTATGGACACCTATCTTTGACAAAGGAGGCAAGAATATACAATGGAGAAAAGACAATCTCTTTAACAAGTGGTGCTGGGAAAACTGGTCAACCACTTGTAAAAGAATGAAACTAGAACACTTTC